>CABHPQ010140079.1:14498-44287 GCA_902168405.1 Peromyscus aztecus | reverse complement strand
CCTAAAAAAACAGGAAGTGCATGTAAGTGGCTTCCAAAAAAACGTGAGTTGACAGAAACAGCCAGCTGCCTGGACAGTCACCCGAGGTTTCTCCGCAATGTTGGGGCATCATCTTCAGCCTATAGGCTTAGTGTATCTGACAGACTCATTTGTGAAGTAGGATGTACACAAGGCCTACAGTTCGACCTCACATTTGGTGAGAGCAGTTCATGTACCAGAAACACCTGAATTCCACTAGTGTCCTAAAATGATTCAGGATTTTAAATTCTGGAAATTGTTGATGTTTCTGAAATTCAGCTGTCCATTCTTCTTGGCTTGTGGTTGTGGCTTTAGCAACAGGCATCCTCTGAGGCCAGGGCAATATGGCACCATCACTGAAGTGGCCTTTGCAATCCGGAAAAGGTACAGTGCCCCTTTCTTCAAAGGCAGCTGAACAGGCAGTGGGCCGATGGCTTCTGATGTGCAGTGGAACAGCAGCTGAAACAGTTATCCTTGAAAGAGTAATTAAGCTGACAGAGTCTAACCTCTCAATGGTAGACTGGCATTTAATAAAAGGGATGAAGCCACCCACAAGCCGAGAAGAATGGGATGTGGAGAAGAACGGGATGCTGAGATGAAGCTCAGAGTAGCAATCTGTCACTGATGACATATTGCCTGGGACATCTCTGAGAGTGGACACAGCTGACCTGTGACTGGGGTGGTGGCGTGAGAGGTGGGGGCAGAGGCTGTGGTGACCTCAGGGCTGGTTATGCAGGAGGGTCATCCCACCTTTCCCCATGACGTGGTTCCATCAGCTCCCCGTAGGACAGAAAGACAAAATTTTACCAGAGGAAGAGGCATCATTCTCCCTGAGTGACATGTGCAGAGGCGACTTCCCATTTCCTTAGATTCCTGCATGGATTGCCTTCTCCATGCTTCCCTGCAGGTGGCTGTGCAGCATGCCTCTGTCACACCTGCTTTTTTTCTTTTTTTACAGTCCCCATGGTCCTCAGATCCCTTGACCTGAGCCAGGCAAAACTCTCAGAGCCTCACTCCCAGCTGCCCAAGGACACATTTCTATACTCATTGCACCTTTGGACTGGCCCCGGCAGAGAATCTTTTTTTTTTTTTTTTGGTTTTTCAAGACAGGGTTTCTCTGTGTAGTTTTGGTGCCTGTCCTGGAACTCACTCTGTAGTCTGTGCTGGCCTCAAACTCACAGAGATCTGCCTGCCTCTGCCTCCTGAGTGCTGGGATTAAAGGTGTGCAACACCACCCAGCAAGGCACAGAATCTTAAGGATGAATTGGCCACAATTTTACAATCAGTCAGGACAGGGGACAAGGCTATTGTACTTTTCCAAGGGCTTTTTTTTTTTTGCAGGTGGGTGGTGTCTCATATAACCCAAGCTGGGCCTTGAACATGTTATGTAGCCAAGGTTGACCTTGAACTCCTACAGATCCTCTTCACTGTCCTCCCAAGTGCTGGGGTGACAGGTGTGCCCCATTTGTGCCCCATTATCTCAGGCTGGATATTGATCCTAGGGTCTGTGTGTGCCAGGCAAGTTAGCACTCTACTAGATGAACCACATCTTTATCCTCAGTGAGATCTGATAACATGTCCTCCTAGTCATGAGTATTCACCTCCAGGTCTTGTCTGGCTTTGCCCTACTGTCTGGAGTCTGTGAGTAAAACCTCAACAATTTCTAAGTCACCAAGGAGGGCCTGGACCTGATGAGGTGGCCATATGTCAGGTGCTGGTTCCCAGTGCTTTTTACACAACTGGGTCTGGTTGGTTCTTCAGGATCCCAGCTGCCCCTTGTACTCAGCCTCACTGCTGCCATCTGCTGGACCCTGAATCCCAAGTCATGGGCTCTGTTCTAGTTTCAAGTCCTCAGTTGAATCCCCATAGGGACTCTGCTGTGGGATGATTTCTGTCCAGGATGCTGTAATCAGTCTCCCGTAGTGCCAACCCTGTTTCACCCATCAGCAGTGACTGGGCCCTGGAGCCATGATGCTTTCACAGGGGGAGGGGCACTTTCTGGGGAAGAGCAGCCTGGAGCTTTGGAGTGTACACATGGGGCTTTAGTATACATGTGAGGCCATAAAATGCCTCTTTGGTTCTGCAGAAAGAAGATCAAGTGTCTTATCTTACTGCAGAACCATTTTAGTTAATAAATTCATCAACTGACAACTCTGACCCTATTTTCCTGGTGTGTCAATGGTCACATAGTGAGCCATTTTGTCCCCTATGCCAGGGAGCTTCTTTTTGACCCAGCATCTCAACCTATTTTGGGCAGGGAGCATGAGACATCCTATTCTCTTCTGGAACTGCTTCGAGCTGACACTGAGGTGTTGTTGTCAGGGTCCAGAAATGTCGAAAGGCTAGTCAAAGGCTGGGCAGTGGGGCATTTGTCAGGAGCATGTGGTTATCTGACCCAGCTGTTGAGACCTCCTCTGAGGCCTATATGAATTATCTTACAAAATGACATTAAAGTTTTAGATGTATTAGTATTACCAATCTGTACTGAAATCCATGTCATAGACAAAGCAGATAATGTGATCTGTGAAACAGCAGAAATGGACTCAGACCTTTTATGAGTCCAAGCAAAAAACTACAGATTTGGGTTAAAAGCATGTGCATTTTCCTTCTGACCAGTCAGCCAAGTGTAGATTAGACAGAGATTTCTTTAGCTTGATGACCAGCACTTTTAAGTTTATATTTAGATGATGACCAAAATAAATCTAAAATGTTCAGCTTGTGACTGAACAGTAAGTAGTCACTGTTCTACCAGCTTATCAGAACTCTATTAAATGTTAAGCTCTGACCTTTTATGTCATAGAAGGGGAAAGCAATCTGAAACATTTCTCTTAATCTAAATCATTCATTTATATCTTCACAACTTGCATTTATATGTTAAATTATTTTCTGAAATCCTCAAAGCTTATATGCTTTCATATCCTCAGACCTTTATATATTTTAAAATATTCTTAGACCCTTAAAACTTGCATAGACTTTCATATCCTCAGACCTTGTTTTCAGACCCATATTTAAACCTTTATGACTTATTTAAACTTTCATATCTTAGAACATTTTCTTAAAAATGTGCTAAGAAGCTGGCTATAGCCTTGTGGGAGGATCTGGTTGTCTGATGCTGCCAAGCTGACAAAGTTATAGCCAGCCTAGCCATCAATACTATCAGAGATCTTAGAAGGATAAAATTATACCTGAGTGCAGATGAAGCAGCTTCTGAATCTATTAAAAATGACAGGGACCAGTGCCTTCCCAGTTAGCCATACCCAGGTCTCCATAGCGGTGGAGGCTGAAGTATCAAAACAGCATAAATCTTCAGCCCCAAGTCCCATAAGGGGAGAGTTTTTTGTTTGGCAGAAGGACAAGGGGAAAGCTGACCTTATTTGTCTAGGCTAAAGGGGTGTTATCCATTCTCCAGTGTCCTGCTGCATTTCCACAGTCTGGTCTGTGTCCTAGAGGCAGGTGTTACATCAGGACTTCTTGCCCTGTGGTCAGCATTGCCACAATCCAAGTGGAGACATCGTGGTGCCCCATAATCTTCTTTGGAGACCTTGGGTCACTGCTAGGATCTGGGAGTCTCTGTCTGATATAATAAGCTTTTTAATCAAGATTTTAAATGCCATATTCTGCAGATCTCTGAAGTATGAAGGCTGTCCAGGTATAGCCAAATAGACAAACTTTGTTTCTAGTTACTTGTTTTAAGCTCAACCCTGAAAACACTTGCAAGGGACTAAGTAAAGCTCATCCTTGTCATTAATTACATCAGTCCCATAGCCTTATAAATTTAAATATTTTAAAAAGTGTTCTTAAAAAGGTTAAAGTCTCTCAAATGTCTTCCTGCAATATCAAAAATAAAGTACTCTCTTTTACTTCAAGAGGAAGAAAACATGGCATAACCATAATCTGTATAAGGCAAAGCCAAGCTTCAAACTGCATACAATCCCCAAGTTCAACATCTGGGATTCATTCACAATCCCTTTGATTGTTTCATTTAGAGGCTTGGCCTAAATCATTTCTTGAGCCCATCCTTGGCAGCATATACATAGCTTGCCTTCTGTGAGAATCACCAGGACTTGAGGCTGGTCCTCAGCTGTCCTTCTGCACAGCACAGCCAATCAGAGGTCCTTTGTCCCTTGTCCATGTCTTTCTCCCTCTGCTTCCTTCCCCTGCCTTGAACTCATGTCACCTCCTTGCTTTCCCTCCTCTGCACTCACCCCACCTCCCTTTTGTCTCCCTGGAAACTGGCTCTCTAGCTCTCCCTGTGAGTGCAGGCTGTTGCCACCCTGCAGATTCAGCCTCAGGGTTCGAATCCCAGTCAGACTTCTGCTGCCTCTCAGGCTGCTGCTCTCCAGCTCTCAGATGCTCCTCTTACCTACTGGAGGGCTGAACCCATCTGGAAACCTGGGCACTTCCCATATGTGATTCATATACATGCAGGCAAAACAGCCATATACATGAAACATATTTAAATCTTTTTAAAAGAAATGCCAATAGCTTTATTGTCTGAAGTTAGATTTCATGCCTTTTCCATACTGAATTTTATCTGGCCTAAGCTTTTGTAGATCTTATACCTTATGTCACAATCACTCTGAGTTCATTTGTGCAACGCCCTGGTGTATTCAAAAAATACTGTTTCTATCACCTCTGGCTCTTATACAGTCTTTTGCCCTGACCCCCTTTCTCAAAGATCCTTGAGTTTTGGGTAGAGATATGTGGTATGTCCCGTTGAGGGCTGAGTTGCAACTATCTTATTCTCAGGATGTTGGCCACTTGAGCGACTCTGTTAATTGTTACCTGCTGCAAGGAGAAGCATCTCTGACAAGGTTGAGAGATGCACTGATCTGTGGGGACAGCAGTAAAGTTATTAGAATCACTTTAATTCTATCTCCATTAAGTAGAGGATGGGAGTGGATTTTCCTTAGGGCCCAAGATTTGTCTACACACAGGTTCTCAGATCCTTTAACTGTACCAGGTGTGGGTTCCATCTCATGGAATGGGCCTTAGAATTTTGATATTTTATTTATTTATTTTTAATATATATATATTTAAAATTTGTACGTGTATAGGTTTTTTGCTTGCACATATATCTGTGTACTACATACATGCTTGGTGCTCACAGGGGTCAGAAGAGGGTGTCATTGTGGTGAGCCACAAGAATATGTGCAATATAAGGAGTCCAGCTGTATATCATAAGCTATATCTTAACTGATCAAGGATCCTTCAAGTTGGAAGCCATTTATCACGGAATATTTGGTTTTATTCAGCTTTCATATTCAGCTGCTCCTTGTGATGAATTTCTTGTGCTCATAATTCCCATAGAATGTGTATGTGTGAGCATCCTGCTCAGGCCAGTATTTGGATAAGTTCACATAGACAGACCCTTCTTCCTCTGAGCTCCATTTTAGCAGCTGAATAGAGTATCTGCCTTTTGCAAATTTCCCCTTTAGCTAGGGGCAGCCTCAAACAGAGCACTGAAGGACTGGGAGGGGACAGAATACCTGAGATCATCCCTTGCCTTCAGGCCTAGTGGCATTCCAGAGCAACTGACTGAGAACAAAGGAGGTTTTTACATATCCAGGTGGGGTGAAAGGTGGAACAGGATTCCTGGGAGACAGAACCACATGGTCAGACAGAGATTCTATAGAGAGTAAGGCATATCTCTTGTAGAGTTTTCTGAGAGTCAGGAGTAAGTAGCTAGGAAGGAGAGATGGAGAACAAAGGAACAGAGGACGAAGATGAGGTCAAATGCATAGGAGCTGACCAAAACTATGAGGACAGGAAAAATAGGCACAGAGAGCCCCCCCCCCCCCCCCCCCCACCCCCCCTCTCAGGCGTTGAGATTATGCAGTGGTAGCACAGGCCTTAAATCCTAGAGTTCCAGAGGCAGAGATCCTTTAGGATCTCTGTGAGTTCAAGGCCACACTGTAAACAGAGCCAGGCAGTGGTGACAGACACCATTATCCCCAGCACTTGAGATGTCATGTCTTGCTTGGGAAAGACACATGCCTTTAATCCCAGGAAGTAATTTCAGGTAACAGAAGGTACATACGGTATGAAAACCAGAACTAGAGGCTTTTTAAGCTTTTAGGCTTTTGAGCAGCAGTTCAGCTGAGATCCATTTGGATGAGGACTCAGAGGCTTCCAGTTCATGGAAAAAGGATGGGCTGAGAAGTTGACGAGGTGATGTTAGCTGTGGCTTGTTCTGCTTCTCTGATCTCTCTAAGGCTTTAACCCAAATTTCTGTCTCCATGTTTTTATTTAATAAGACCATTTAGAAATTTGTCTACAGAAAGGAACTGAATGTTAGGATGGAGCTGAGCTGTATAGATAGAATTTTGTCAAGAGGAATAAAGTAAATGGACAAAGAACTTGGTGTATTTAGGTTCATTTCCCTGCTGTTGGTAACGTCTCTGCTGGGCCCCTGGGAAGAATATTATAAAGGCTGGCCCATGAATAATATTCGAGATGTCATATCCTCTGGAACTGGAGTTACAGGTGGTTGTGAGCCACCGTGTGAGCACTGGGAATTGAAACCTAGTCCTATATAAGAACAGCAAGTTGTTTTAACAGCTGAGCTACATTTCTAGCCCCTTGACATTTCAGATACAACTATACTAAGTAAGGCTCAGAAGTGTTCAGATTTGTTTAAGACTCATGTTGAATACACAGCTAACACAAGGCTGGAATACAAGTGTAACCTGAAAGTCCATGTTCCGAATTCTGAGGAAGACTATCCTTTCAGATGCTTTAAACAAAAGAATCCAGAAATCTGGCTTGTAAAACATCAGGATAGGTTGACTTAAAGGGACTCTCAACTTTGTCCTTTGTTCTCTTTTGGAGCTAAAAAAATAAATAAAGAGACCGGGCCGTGGTGGCACACAAATTTAATCCCAGCACTTGGGAGGCAGAAGCAGAGGCAAGTGGATCTCTGAGTTTGAGGCCAGCCTGGTCTATTGAGTGAGCTCCAGAACAGGCTCCAAAGCTACACAGAGAAACCCTGTTGGGAAAAAAGCAAGGCCTCAGGAACCACTTACCCGAGGAGAAGGAAATTAAAACTGTATCAAAGTGCCCTACCCCATCAGCTCGGCATGGAGCTTGTCCATTGGGAAAGGAAGGTCCTGGGCCTCAGGACCCAGGAAGCAGCAAGGTTACTCCTGAAGATGATGGTTCCAGTGACCTAGACTTGGAGCAGCTCATGGAAGACATTGGAGAGGCAGAGGAGAGAGGGGAGTCACAGCAGAGGGATGGCTCAGCGGAGTTCCTGGCGGGCCTCTTTGAGGAGTAGTGTGCTCTGGTCCTTCTACTGCTGACTGCCTCTCAGTGATCCTGAGCAGATGTTGAATGTCGGGGTTGGTGACCTGCTCCAGGCTTCAGGTCAGAGCTGTGCATCCTGGGTAATAAAGCAGGTCTCTGGGGCCCCTGCTTAGGCTGTGCTTCCTTTCATGTCACTACGGCAACCTGCCTTCTCTGGAGGGTATAGGAGGCTGGGGACAGCATCAGGACCCAGGCCTGGGGAACCTTCAGGAAAGTATCTCTGTGAGTCCTGGCTCCCTGACTTCCTGGGAGCAACATGGCCTTAGGAAAGCATTGTAACCATCTGGTGTTTAGTTCCCTGTCTCACACCATCTATCTAGGGTTGCTGCTGATGTCCAGTGCGGTGGTCCATGAGAACCAGTCACTGTGTGCTGGTTATTACCCTCTCAGATGTGGGTGTCCATCATGTAGACTGGCTGTCAGCATTTGGGGCATCCCCTGCCTTGGATAGTATAAAAAAGTGAAAGAGGAGAGGACCTTAGAGGGTCAGAAGTTAAGGGTCACATGAGTGACTCTTAATTAGATTCATTTAGGCAAATTCTGTGGATTTTCTTTTATTTTTGTGAGAAAGGTCTAGGAAGTTAGAAAAGGGAACTGGGGATTTTTGATATTCTCTGAGCTCAAACGTCCTGACGTGTGGATTTCTGTCTCTGGCCATGGGTATCAGTGACCCATGAGATTTTGTCTCTGGCTGTGGGTATCAGTGGAAGCTGGGAGTCTTCCTACTAGAAGCACAGGTGACTCTGAGATCGTCACCCAGACCCACTCATTTGGCCTTTACGATGGAGTACACAGTCTCTTCCTGGGGGTCTTCATGGACAGGCTGGCAGGGTGTTGTTCCTGGGGAGGCTGGGCTTGAGAGGGCAATGGAGGCATACACGATGTTGTTATCCTGTGGGGACAAAAGGTTAGATGGCAGCAGTGCAGCTGTGACCACCATAAAGCAGCAGCTGCAGCCTGAGTGTCCTGTCCACACCTGCAGCAGCTGCAGCCTCAGTGTCCTGCCCACACCTGCAGCAGCTGCAGCCTCAGTGTCCTGCCCACACCTGCAGCAGCTGCAGCCTCAGTGACCTGCCCACATCAGCAGCCTCCACCCTTCTGCCCTTTTCTTCAACATTCCTTTAACTTCCTTCAGGCCTGAGTCTGAGTGGCTTACCTTGGGGTTCACTTTGAGGTCCATATACTGTCCTAGATAAAAGGAACATGGAGTGCTGAGGTCAAGTTGTGACAGGATGGGAGACAGATGGCTGGGAGTTCCAACGGTGAGGTGAGGACCTTGGTTACATGGAGGGACAGGGTGAAGGAGGGAAGGGAGAAAATACTGATGGGTGCTTATGTAAGTGTGATGTCTTGGGAGAAGAAGGCAGACCAGGTGGGGAAACAGGAAGCTGGCAGAATTTACCTTCAGATTCAACATTCTCAGTGTTTTCAATGAGGTCCCTGCATAGGAACAAATGGACAACATATCAGAATCTGGACAGGAAAGGGTTAAGACATCAGGTGCTGGGCTGCAGAGATGGCTCAGGTAGGAAAATAAGTGTCACATAAACACGAAGTCCTGATTGCAGACCCAGCACCCACAGAACTCTGGATGCTGGAGAAGCAGAGACAGGCAGATAAATCCCTGGAGTTCACTGGCCTGGACTAACAGATGAGCTCTAGATTCAGGGACAGACCCTGTCTCAAAAGATAAAGTGGAGGGCTGGAGAGATGGTTCAGCTGGCAAAGTGCCCACTCACAAACACGAAGACCCAGATTTAGATCCCCAAGGACCCATGTGAAAAAAGCTGGACACGATGTGCCTGGAGAGTGAGGTGGAGAGAGGAGGATCCCTGAAGCTCATTGTCTGGGCAGCCTGGCCCAACTGATGAACTCAGGTTAGTGAGAGACCCTGCCTCAAAATAAATATTCAATAAAGGTGGGAGAAACTGAGGGGAGTCACCACATGGACCTCTGGCCTCCACATACAGCACTGGTGCATACACATACACACACACACACACACACACACACACACACACACACACACTCACAGCATGCATGCAGGAACACAAAACAGATGGAGAGCAATTGTGAGACACACCATTGATCTCTGGCTTCCACACACCTGGGCACATGTGAATGTGCACCTTCACATGTACACACAAAGGAACATGTAACAACACACACAGAACTGGGCATGGTGGTGCACGCTTGTAATCTCAGTGCTCAGGAGGTGGAGACAGGGGACTCCTGATGTTCACTGTCCAACCAACCTGGTCTAACTGTTGAGTTCCAGATCAGTGCGAGACCCTGTCTGAACTAAACCAAACAAAACACACCCAACAATAACAACAACAACAACAACAATAACAAAAATCCAAAACCCAAGGTGAAATGACTTCCTGGGTAAGGCCAGACCATCAAGACTGACAACCTGAGTTTCATCCCAAGGATCCACAGGTGGAAGGAAAGAGACAGCTCTCAGAAGTTGTCCTGTGACCTCCACATGTGTGCCATGTCAAGTCATACCTACACACATGTATACACATGCACACGAACATATAAAATGCAATAAAAATAATTATTTAAAATGTGGGTGGCACTGGAGAACACACACACACACACACACACACACACACACACACACACACACACAAGAGGCTGGTTCCCTCTGAGTGGTCTCTGCCATCCTCAGTGACTCTAGATGAGCATGACCGAGTTCCATCCTCAGAATTAGACCTTCTCTGGAAGAGAATGAGAGGCCATTGGGAAGGTGGCCTGGCTGAGGTCTCTCAGCACTAGCTGAACGGGAGGACATTATAGGAAATTGGCTTGCCCTGGGCAGGAACAGAGACTAGAAATAGGAAGAACTGAGTCTATCCTCTCTCATTACCTTAAAAACTAGAAGGCAAGAAATTTTCAGATGTCCTGGGTATGTACTCAGGCTAGGTTCAAGGAAGAAAGGACCTGAGATGGGACTGGAGGAAGGGCATCTGGCCAGAGTCCACAGGGAGAGGAGAGATTGAGGAAGCTGGGATGCAGTGTTGCTAGCGGATGCTTGAGTTATGTGCACAAGGACTTGGTTCCATCCCAGTACCTCAAAAACTGGGTGTGGTAGGATGCCTGTCATTCCAACACTTGGGAGGTAGAGGCAAAAATTCAGAAGTTCAAGGTCATCCTTGGCTACAGAGTGAGTTCGAGGCCAGCCTAGGCTAAACGAGAGCCTTTCTCAGAAAAAAAAGGTTTGGAGAAGGAAGGTTCAGAGCAGGCCATGTACAGTAGGAAAAGAAGAGGCAGGACAGAAGGACTAAGAGATGTGGAAGATCTGGAGCAAAGGATTCTGGGGCAGCGGGGCTCACTGACCATAGAGAAAGAGAGAGAGAAGAAAGGAAAAGATGGGAGAGCTGTGGAATCCAGGCAGATCTTCAAGGCTGAGAGGAAACAGACACAGAGAGAGGGAAGCCCAGGAAATGGAAGGAGAGAGGGAGGAAGACTGAGTCCTAAAGGGGGTGTTGTTCTGGGAAGGAGACTCCTGAGACCCTCTGCACTCCTTGTCAGCATGTAAATCTGGTGCCCTGAGGAGCGAGATGTCATAGGGGAAAAGGAGGGAGCAGACAGGATGAGTCAGTGGTTAGGGAGATGTGAAGGGTCCTGGGTGTGATTCTTTTTTTTTTTAATGTTATTTGAAGGGGCTGGAGAGATGGCTCAGTGGTTAAGAGCGCTGGCTGCTCTTGCAGAAGACCCGGATGGCGCTCACCTGGCTGGGGTTTCAGCTTTAGTCCTCTGTCCTGTGGGGAAGAAACAGTGTCAGTGTGACATCAGTGATGATCCTCCATCATCCCTCTCAGCTGTCCTCTGTGTTCAGACCACCTTCAGAGGACAGGGGAGCAGAGAACCTGCCCCAGGCAGTCAGAGAGGAGCCTCAGCTCCCTCTGCTGGGCTGTTGTCCTACACAGCAGCCCTCCCCAGATCTCTGCTAGGTCCATGCCTCACCCCTGTCTCCTTTGCTTCCTTCACCCACCTTGAGTTCCCCTCACTCCATACCTGCCTCATCTACCCTGCATTCACACACCTTCCTTATTGTGCCTTTAGAGATCACCTCTTTCTGGATTATATTTACTCTACTGGTCTATTTGTCTTGGTGCATACTATGCTGTTTTAATGACCACAGTTTTTTTTCCAATTATTTATTATGTGGTAGGGTGTGTGCCACAGTTTGTATGGAAGTCAGAGGGCAACTTGCAGTAGTCGATTTCCTCCACCATGTGACTCCCAGGCTTCCACACTGACTCCTTTTAACCTCTGAGTGCTTCCGTTTTTCTATAGAAAAATCTATTATTCATTGATTTATTTAGCTACGATAGCTTTTAAAGTTTTTTTTGTTAATGTTTTGTTTTTAGAATTTTAAATTTATGTGCACATGAGAGTAGAAGCCTGTGGGATTGAGGAGAGGGCTTCAGACAGGCCTGCAGCCAGAGTTACAGGAGGTTGTAAACTGCCTGATGTGGGTGCTGGAGCAGAAGTCAGGTTCTCTGCCAGAGCAGCAAGTGTTCTTAACTCTGACCCATCTCTCTGTGTTTCCTCTTTTGACTTCAAATACACTTTTCTTTGTTGTTGTTTGTTTTTTTTTCACAGCTCTGTCAGATCCACACAGGCACTTCAACTGTAACCCCAACTCAGCTGGTCAGACCACCCCTGTGCAGTTTTGAGTGAAAAATCTTCTATACAGGCTTACCTGTTTGAACCCTTGGTCATATTGGGGAGATTACGGACCATTTATAAGGTGCATCCTTCTGGAAGAGGTATGTGTCACTGGGGTTGCTTTTTGAGAACGTATTGCTCCCCATCTCTTCCAGCTTTTTCCCAATATTTTGTGCATGTGTTGAAGATGTCTCAGTGTCCTGCTTCAGTTGCCTCACCACTAATAACCTTCCTTCTTGGACCAAAAGCCAAATTCTTCCTTCCACAAGTTACTTTTGATCACGATGTTTTATCACCGCAGTGGAAAAGTAACCGCCATTACACACTCTCGAACACACTTCCTCTTCCAGTCCCTAGATGGCTTGGTTGTTTCACCAGAGTGTTTTCAACACACGTAGACTTGTTCCTGTTCCCTGGTCCCCGTGTCATCCATCTAATCACTGAGTGTGTGTTTGAAGTCTTCCGCACCTAAGGATGACTTTGAACTACTGATTCTCTGCCTGCCCCTTCCACACACTGGTGTTACAGACATGCACTACCACACCAGGCTAATCACAAAGTCTGAAAGCTTTTGCTTTGACATTTTCCAGGTTCTGGCCATTCATCCCCATGTGCAGCCCCACTGTGGCAAAGTAACCCAGCCTGGCCCCCCTCCAATCTGTTCTCTGTACCCTAAGACTGTAATGTCAGAATCCAGCTGCTGCTCAGGCCACAGCACTGCCCTTCACCTCTCACAGAGACACTGCCCAGACACTGTTCTCTCCAGCTGACCTGCTTCCACCCAGGTCCAGGGTTTCTCACCTGGGCAGTGATTTTAGTCAAAGACGGTATTAGTGACCACACATCCTGTTCTCTTTGCTGCCTCCTTCCTGGTTCAGCTTGTGCAGTGAAACCACCCCTATCCTCAGAAGAATATAAAAAGAACTCCCCTTTCCTCTTTGAGCCTCTGCCATGTGGGTGGATCCTGAAATCCCCTTAGAGTGCCCTGCCATGTTGATATCTACCTTTCTGTCTGTCCATGGCATCAATAACTCTTAGTAAAATCCTTCCTCCCCAGTAATCTGTCTCAGTGACACTCTTGAATCCCCATCTGAGACCTTTCACACACACTGATGTCACCATAGCAGGGCGCGGAGGCCACTTCATTTTTCCTCTGGTATCAGAGGCTTGGGGACCTGATTTACCAGGTTTCCTCTGATCATCTCCTGCCTCCTCCACCAGCACCACACTGCTCAAGAGTTCCTGAGATGGTTTCCCTTTCCTGGAAGGCCAGAGAGTGTCTTCTACACCACTCCCAGACCTTTCCTGGCTATTTCATGGAAGAAGGAGGGTTGAGATAAATTCTCATGTAATCCAGGCTAGTCTTGAACTCAAGATCCTCCTGCCTCCACCTCCCAGGTGCACTTATTGAGGTGTGGATCACCACTGACTGTCATTGTTTTCATTTTTTAATTGTATTAGATTTATTTATTCACTGTGTGTGTGAGTGTGCACAAACCATGGTATGGGTGTGTTAGAGGACAATGTCCAGGACTCAAGCACCTTCCTGACTCAGCCATCCCTGACCCTCCCATCTGCACTGTCGTCAATCCCCTTCCAGGACTCTGGTGTAGACTGTTCTTGGAAACACTCAGGAAGTGTGATGGGGTGCAGTCTTGGACCACTTACCTTTCCTTCTCCTCCACCTGAGGAACACTATCAATCCCAAAACCCCAGCCAGGAGTACAGCAGCAGCCACTGCCAATCCAACTGTGGTTCCCAGACCCAGGGTCTGATTCTTCCCACTCTTCTTCCCTTCTGTGGCTGTGAGAGCAGTTCTGGTGAGTGCAGAAGTTGCATGGTGGGGCTTGGAGAGGTGGTCTTGGGGGCTGGGAGGAGACAAAGGAAGTCAGCATTGAATGTGATTGGGAAGTGTAAGCCAAATAAACCTTTTCCTCCCTAAATTGGTAATCTTTGGTAATGGAGTTTTTTTTTTACAGCAATAGAAACTCGACCTAGGACACCTGCTGCCTCTGAATCCCAAGTCATTGGCTCTGTTCTGGTTTCAAGTCCTCTATTGAATCCCCATAGGGACCTTGCTGTGGGATGATTTCTGTCCAGGATGCTGCAATCAGTCTCCTGCAGTGTCAACTCCATTTCCCCCAATAGCAGTAACTGTACCCTGCAGCCATGCTGCTATCACAGGGGTCTGGCACTTTCTGTGGAAGAGCAGCGTAGGGCTTTGGTGTAAGTGGAAGTTTCTGTCCCTTCAGCAACTCCCAAATACCTGGCAGCCGCTTCCCAAATTAACACTCAGAGACTTATATAATTAATATACATTATATTATATATATTAATATATTAATACAATTATATATAAATGCTCCGCTGGTAGCTCAGGCTCTTACACTTAAATTAATCCATAATTCTTATTCATGTTTAACCTGGTACCTTTTCTTAGTAGGGCAGTCTCATCTTGCTTCCTCTACATCTGCCTGAGGACTCCTGACTCAACCCTTCCTCTTCCCAGAATCCCCAGGGACCTGTGTGTGTTGCCATGCACTTGTAATCCCAGCACTTCAGGGGAAAATAGGCAGATCCCTGTGGCTCACTGCCAACTGTCCTAGCCCACTTTGTGAGTTCAGCCCAGAGAAAGACCCATCAAAATAAACATAGGAAGAGAGGAAGAGAGAGACAGAGACAGAGACAGAGAGCTAGAGAGAGGGAAATAGAGACAGAGATCAAGAGGGAGGGAGGGAGGGAGGGAGGGAGGGAGAGAGAGAGAGAGAGAGAGAGAGAGAGAGAGAGAGAGAGATCTATCACTAGGGGTCTTTTTGCTTAGACATGCAAGAGAAAATGTGCAAAGGAGAGTACTATTGAATTGGTTACAAAAATGAAATTATGGAAAGAGAATTAATAAGTCAACCACAGGGTTTTTTGAAATACTTGTTGCAAATAGTTCTCTTCGTGTGATATCTTTGCCCTAAATGAGGAGATTTTGCTTGGATAAAACATGTTTTTTGAGGTCTGTGGATGCAGCTCATTTGGTGGAGTGCTTGACTAGTGTGCACGAGGCCCTGAGTCCATCTCAAGCAGTGGCTCAGGAGTGGTGAAATGCCATTTTGGTCATCAGCTCTTGGGAAAGAATTAAAGGCCATCTTTAGTTATACAGTAAATTTGAGACCAGCATGGACACATGAGACTCTGTCTTAAAGACATGGGGGAAAAAAAGTCTTCTTATTCTTAATTTTAATATTTTAAAAACAATGGGCAGGAATATTCAGTTAATGAATTAATTTTTAAAATGCTGATGAAAAAATACTGATGAAGAACTCACAGTGGAGGTGAGGTTTAAGTCAAAGACAGAGCCCTTGTCTAGTGTGCACATGGCCTGGGGACAAGAAAAAAAAACAATGCGTCTGCCTGAAGCAGAGAAAGTCGTGGCTGCCTTAAATTGATCATTCTACAAGTGCCTAATAGATTATCTCCAAGGCTGGAGATATTGGGAAACGAGGAAGAGGGAGGAGGTGGAAGAACAGGAGCTATTTAGGGAAACATGTAGGAGACATAGGAAATGCAGAGGTAAGGTGCCTGGACAGTTCTGGCTGTGGAGTTTATCCTGAACCAGCACAGGGTTAAGATAAGGAATGGTTTGTCAGGGGGAGGCGGGTGAATCTAACCTGGATGGGACAAACCTGCTTATCACTGCTGAGAATTGGCAATGAAATTAGTGATGATTATTATTTAACTATTAATTTTATATTTTATTTTCTAAAAATGTATTTTTTTATTAAATTTTTGCACACACACACAATGGTGCATGAATGTGTGTGTGTGTCTGTCTGTCTGTCTGTGTGTGTTTGTGTGTGTGTCAGAGGTTAACCTAGGTGTTCCTTCCTCAGATGTCATACACCTTATTTGTAAGACAGACCACATGAGCACCTGTAACCTCAACACTGTGGAGATGGAGACAAGAGGATCAGTGGGGTTTCACAGTTCATCAGCCTAGCCCAAAACATGAGCTCCAGGTTCAGTGACAGACCCTGCCTCAAAGGAATAAGGTGGGTCATATTAGAGGAGGATCCCTAATGTCCATTCACCTCTGGCCTTCCCAAGTACAAAAATGAAACACACCCCCCCCAACACACACACATGAACCCATGCAAACACCCACACACACACACATGCATGCTTACACCATATATACATACTCCAAAAATCAAGATAGAAGGCAGGCAAGCAATAGTGTGAAATCCAGCAGAGGCCACATGTCTACTGGTTGACAGATGCTTGTAGGAAAAGGGTCCCTTTCGGGGCCTGTTCCTTACCAGCATACCTTGGGCAGGGGTGGAATTCTGCTGGTCTCCATATCTCTCTCTGTATAGTGACCACAAGAGTGCCCAGCAGTGGTGACAGGTGGCCGGGGTAATGTCCACACAGTGACTAGGCTGGGCCTGTGTGCACTCTGTGTGGAAGCTGCAGTTACAGCTGCCATGGAGGAGGAGAAGTGACCAGAGAACCTGATCGTGGTGAGAACATGAGGGTCTGTGTGGGAAAGATGGGGGATGGGGAGGAAGGAGGGGAAGAGGGAAATGAGGAAGCAGAAAAGAAACTGGGGCAGGGAGAGGTGAGGGATGTGTCCAGAGACTGGTGAAGTGGGGGGACCCAGAGGAGGAGGGGTTCACAGGACCAGAAGGCACCTACTGTGGAAGGCACGAGATATGGTTTAAAGTCTAGATCTAATGGAGAGCCTGACACAGGACCAGGTGAAGGCTGCTCCGTCCTGGAGAGGCCAGATCCACATGGATTTGTGTCAACGAGGGTGGGGTGGGCAGAGCGGTAGTCAGTTTGAGAAAGGAGCAGGAGACTGGGCCATCTGGGAAGAGCTGAGACTGGGGTGGGGTGGATCTGAGGGCACATGAGGGGCAGCTCAGAGAGAGCAGCTAAGGCTTGTGGATGTTGTGGGAAGAGGAAAGGTGGAGTTGTCAGAGCTCTGGGGACGGGACAGAACACATGAGAGGAATCTGTGGGAAGGGTCAGAAGTGTAGGATCTCTAATGACATGTATGGTACAAGGAAGCCAGGGCCACCAGGGCCTGACCTGGGATGTGCTCACCAGGAGTGATGGTGAGTTGGGTTCCGTGAATTGACTGAAACACCTTCATGCCTTCGTTTGTGTTCATATGAACTCGGCAGAAGTACACTGTCTGGTCCTTCTCCTTTAAGTTCCAGATTTTGAGGACTCCAGATGTCTGAGGCTCTGTCCAGTATAGGCTGAGTCGATCCTTGAAATGCTCATGTGTGAAAGGTGGGGTGGAATTGTACATAAATTTTCCATGGAAGTTCTTCCATCTCCAGAGAATCCTCATCTGTGGATCCTTTGCCAACTCCCAGGGATAGTAGAAGGAGAAGGGGATCTCAATGGAGCCGCCCTGGACACCAGAGAGGCTGGCTGGTTGGTTGACTCCAAAGGCATTTACTCTGTTGGATCCTGCACAGTGACCTGGGGAGGATGGGGATCTGAAGCCACTGCAGAGGATGGAGAGGGCAACCCAGAGCTTCCTGAGTCATCATCCACAGGCAGATGTGGGACACAGAGCAGGACTGTCCTTATGTCCCACTGTCCCATACAGGACAGGACAAACAAGGAAGGGTTGGACTGGACCCACTCTGAGGATGAGCTCTCTCTTGGGACACAGAACACTGGCTGACTCCTCTAGCAGACACCTGTCCACATGACAGCCTGCTCTTCCCAGCCCCACTGGCCCCTCCTGTGGTTAAGGCAGAGTCCCTGCTAACAAGGTCCCCACCACTCACCAGCTTGCAGACATGCAGCTGACAGCAGCAGAAGCAGGATCCAAGCCATGGCCTGATTCCCTCCAGGAAGTGAGACCAGCAAGCCATCAAGAAGGAGAGAAGGACCTGTGAGGGAACCTGGGGTGCTCAGGAGTCAGGAAGAATCGGGGTAAAGTGGAATAACCCTTGGGCCTTCTCATGTGGAAGACTGAGCCCAGGAAGAACCTCCCCATCCACACCTCCTTGTGACCAGCAACTTTCTTCATCATTCTGGATTCTTCTTTCTCACACTGCAGAAGATCCTCCCTGTGGTCACTGACAGGATGGCTGGACCCTTGAGCCCAGCCCGCATTTTTGACAGGAAGATATGGAATTGATGTCACCGTGCCAGGTTCTCCTCTCCCACCTTGACCTCCTGTTTTATTGAGTCTTGTCCATTTCATGTGGCCTGTAATCACTGTTTCCTCACCTCCAGATTTCCTCCACTCCTGTCCTTCCCCTCTTCAATCTGTTATTCATTGTGTCTCCCATCATGCTGTCTGTCTGTATGTCTGTCTGTTTGTCTGTTTGTCTCTCTAATAACTTCAGGCACAGAAGTGGTCAGTTTCTGCTCACTTCAGACACAGCGAGGATGGAGGTGATGAGAAAACACATTCAGTCCCCAGCCCTAGCTCAGTGTCCCCACCACCATCCCCTCTTTGTCCTCTTCTTGTCCTTCAGGGACTCTGCACAGCACCCAGCAGAACCAAGGCCCAGGGGACACTCTCGCCCTGGCCTGCTCGCTGCTGCTGAGTCTGTAACTGCCCTGGGCTTCTTGGGTGATCATCTCCCTCCCCTAGACATTGACTCCAAAGCTACACCAGTTTCTGAAGGAGACTTTCTACATCCCACCAACCTTCACACACCTCAGAAGAGGATAGGAAGGATCAGAGAAGCCCTGGCACATGTCACATGACTGTCACATGGCAGGTTGACTGGACTTCAGTTCCATAAAGGTCTTGCAGTCTTCTGGTACACACAGACTTCAGCCTGCCTGCTCAGTGCAGCCTCTGAGCTCACTCAAAGGTCAGGGATCTGCTGCTGGACTCCCAGGAGGCTGTTCCACAAAGCACTTGAGTGACTCCTTCTAGCTGTGGCTGTTCTAGAATCTTCTTTGGATGAAGTGGGCAAAGATGTCTCAGAGCAGCAATGTGTCACTCATGACATATCCTCTGACACGACTCTTAGAGAGGACACAGATGATCTGTGACTTGAGTGGAGGCGTGAATGGTGGGTGCAGTGGTTCTGGTGGCTACATGGATGATTCTGCAAGAGGTTCACCCCACCCTTCTCCATCATATGGTTCCATTAGGTCCCTGAAGGGAAGAAAGTCAAGATTATACCGGAGGAAGTGGCTTCATTCTCCCTGGGTGATATGTGCAGAAGTGACTTCCCATTTCCTTAGATTTCCTGGCATTGATTGCCCTCTCCATGCTTCCCTGCAGATGGTTATGCAGCTGCCTCTGTCACATGTGCTGTCTCTGCCTTCTTCACAGTCCCCATGGTCCTCAGATCCCTTGACCTGAGCCAGGTAAAACTCTCATGGCCTCACTCCCAAGTTACCTGGTGAGAAAATTCTATATTCATTGTACTTTTGCACACTCCAATCACAGAATCTTAAAGATGAGTTGGTCCTGGTTGTACTGTCAGTCAGGACACGGGACAAGGCTATTCCACTTGTCTAAAAGGGCATCTTTTGGGGGTTTAGGGGGCGTCTCATGTATCCCTAGCTGGGTTTGAACTTGTTATGTAGCCAAGGATGACCTCGAACTCATACAGATCTTCCTCTTTGCCCTCAGAAGTGCTGGGGTGACAGGTGTGTGACATCATGCCCTTTGTCTCCTGCTGGAGATAGAACCTATGGTTCTGTGCATGCCCTAAGTATGTAAGTAAGTAAGTAAGCACTCCACCAGATGAAACTTGTCTTTAGCCTCCTTGAAATTCAGAGAGGGGCCCCTCCTGGTCACGAGTACTCACCTCCAGGTTTTATCTGGTCCTGCCCTACTGTCTGGGTTCTGTCAGTAAAGGTTCACCGATTTCTAAGTCACCAAGGAGGGGCAAATCCTGATGAAGCTGCCATATGTCAGCCTCTGGTCCCCAGCATTTTTATACATGAGGGCCTGGTGGGTTCTTCAGGATCCCAGCTGTCCCTTGTACTCAGCCTCACTGCTGCCACCTGCTGGCCCCTTAATCCCAAGACATGGACTTTGTGGGACTTTGCAGACATGACTCAGTTGAATCCCCATAGGGACCCTGCTGTGGGATGATTTCTGTCCAGAATGCTGTAATACTCTCCTATAATCCCAACCATGTTTCCCATCATAGCAGTGACTGCGCACTGCAGCCATGATGCTTTCATAGGGGAGGGGCACTATCTGTAGAAGAGCAGCCTGGAGCTTTGGTGAGTATGCACACTTGCACACATGCTTGTGACCACTGGGAGTGTCAGACTGCAGTGTTAGTACTCGGCTGCCGCTCAGGCTGTAGCACATGTGTGCCTGGTATCCATAGAATACATAAATAAATATAAGCCAAAAAATTAAAGCTGAAAGTGGGTATGGTGTTGCATGCCTTTAATTCTAACATTTGGGAGGCAGAACTGAGCAGATGAGAGAGCATCTGTTAGCTTGAATGTAGATTGGTCTATATATTGAGTTCCAGGCCAGCCAGGGGTACATAGTGAGAACCTGTCCCCCTATCTACAAACAAACAAACAAAAACAAGGACCAACTAACCAAACAAATAGTCCAAGGTGCATGGTGTCCTGAGTAGGAGTAATGCCTGAGGTTGTCCTCTGGCCTACACAAAGAGGAGCACACACTTACTTGCATGTACATGCACATGCACCTGTAAGGAGACACACACAATCACGCAAGGCACCTTTTACAGCTGATCTTCCACCACATGTTTACCCAGTCCTCATCCTGAGTAAACATGATCTCTCCAGGCATGGCTATGTGACTCTTCAGATCCAGTTCCTGACAGTGTCCCCAGCATTCAGACTCTGACATTATACCCAACTGGCTCAACACTCTATTTCTCTCCGAATCATCCAATTATAGAAACTCCCCTCAAATTGCCGACAGTGCAGTTCCTGTCCATCTGTCCACCCATCCTGTCACACCACCTACCCTCCCACTCATGATTTGTTTACCCCGGTGACAACATGCAGACCCAGAGTAACCTGTCCAGACTGGGTCCTGAGGAGAGTGGAGGAGATGCTAGAGAGGGTGGAAGGATGGCAGCTGGTGGTGTAGACAGGACACTCAGGCTGCACCTGAGGCTTTACATTAGCACAGTTGCCCCGCCCCCATCTGACCTCTTCTTTCTCCTCTAGGATGACATCATCATCCTCATCTCCCTCATGTGCTGCCCAACCTCAGCATGAGCACCTCCCTGTACCCTTGCCAGGGGGAACCCCAAGAAGAGACTCAATACTGTACTAAAAGTCCAGTCAGTGGGGCCTTGTGACCAGCTCAGTCTCCTACTCCTCTGGTAAGACGTCTCCAGCTTCTGCAGATAGCCAAGGCCAAGGGCGAAACTTACATGTCGCTGAGCCTGAGGTCACAGAAATGGAGAAACTCAATTTCCTCTTCAATATTATATATATTATTTAAAAGAAAATATTGTCACAAAATTTGTTTAAGTGAATCTAAAAAGAAAACTGAAGACATCTTCAAGTTCTCTGTCCCCAACCAAAGTGAACTAATGGATGACCTGCCTCCATGACCTCTCTGTTTGGAGGTTTAGTGAGATTTGCTGTTTTGGTTTTGAAACAGAGTCTCATGTAGCTCAGGCTGACCTCAAACTCAGTAGGTCCTAATGACAGCCTCCAATTCATGGTCTTGCTATCTCTACTGTCAATCATTGGGATTACAGACATAGTTCACCATGCCTGGCTTCCTCTAGTACTTCTTTTAACTGACTGGCTCAGGCCAGGGAACACAAATCCCAAACACTGGTAGCCATACTGGAACCCATGTCTGCTCCCCATTCCAACAGTAATGTTCCTTCACCCTGAGGGGATTTGACCTAAATGTTGTTGAAACGTTGGTTCAGTGAAGTCTTTGCTGTGGGCTCCTTTGCTGTTTCTCCCTTTCGAACAATGGAAACTGACATGGCAAGTCACATGACCACTAGAGTAACAGCTTTGAAGATCCTTACCTGTGCCCAGCTGCCTGGAGGGAGGAGATGATGAATGGACACTCCCATAGATGACTGGCCAGACTTCATCCTGACTGCCTGCTTGTGTGAACACCTCAGGGATGCTCAGAGGAGACACCACCCCAGCTGCCAAGATCACTGTCACCATGCCTGCTGCTGAATTCAGCTCTCCTGGTCCTTTGTCCCTTGTCCATGTCCTTCTCCCTCTGCTTCCTTCCCCTGCCTTGAACTCATGTCTCCGCCCTGCTTTCCCGGCTCTGCACTCACCACGCCTCCCTTTTGTCTCCCTGGAAACTGGCTCTCTAGCTTTCCCTGTGAGTGCAGGCTGCTGCCACCCTGCAGATTCAGCCTCAGGGTTCGAATCCCAGTCAGACTTCTGCTGCCTCTCAGGCTGCTGCTCTCCAGCTCTCAGATGCTCCTCTTACCTATTGGAGGGCTGAGCCCTACGGGAAACCTGAGCACTTCTTATATGTGATTCATATACATGCAGGCAAAATAGCTGTCCACACAAAATAGAATTATACCTTTTGCAAACAATGCCAATAGCTTCTTAGTCTGTAGTGAGATTTCATGCTCTTTCCACACTGAATTTTATGTGTTTTAAGCTTGTATAGATCTTATACCTGCTGTCACAATCACTGTGAGTTCATGGTGTGTTCAGAAAATACTGTTTCCACCACCTCTGGCTCTTATACAGTCTTTTGCCCTGACCCCCATTTCACAAAGATCCTAAAGCCTTGGGTAGAGGTTTGTGGTATGTCCCTATGAGGACTGAGATGCCACAATTTTATTCTCAGGACATTGGCCAGTTGAGCGACTCTGTTAATTGTCACTTGCTGCAAGGAGAAGCAACTCTGACAAGGTTGAGAGACACACTGATCTGTGGGGTCAGCAGTAAAGTTGTTAGAGTCACTTTAATTCTATGTCCATTAAGTACAGAATGGGAGTGGATTTTCCTTTGGGCCCTGAGATTTGTCTGCACACAGGTTTTTGAACCTTTTAACAGTGCTGGGTCTGGATTCTAGTCTTCTATAAGAGCAGCAAGCTGTCCCAACTGCTGATCCATTCTTCCAGCCCCTTGACATTTCAGATACAAATGTACTAGGTAAGGCTCAGAAGTGTTCAGATTTGTTCAAGACCCATGATGAACACACAGCTAACACAAGGCTGGAGTCCAAGTGTGACATGAAAGCCCATACTCCTCATTCTATCCTTTCAGATGCTTTAAACATAAGAATCCAGAAATCTGGCTTGTAAAACATCAGGATAGTTTGACTTAAAGGGACTCTCAAATTGTCCTTTGTTCTCTTTAGGCCCTAAAAAAATTAAGGCTCCTGAAAGCAAGGCCTCAGGGACCACTTACCCAAGGAGAAGGAAATTAAAACTGTATCAAAGTGCCCTGCTCCACCAGCTCCACACGGGGCATGTCCAAGGGGAAAGGAAGGTCCTGGGCCTCAGGAGCCCCTGACACAGGAGGCAGCAAGGTTCCCCCTGAAGATGATGGTCCAGTGACCTGGACTTGGAGCAACTCATGGAAGACATTGGAGAGGCAGAGGAGAGAGGGGAGTCGCAGCAGAGGAATGGCTCAGAGGAGTTCCTGGCGGGCCTCTTTGAGGAGTAGTGTGCTCTGGTCCTTCTACTGCTGTCTGCCTCTCAGTGATCCTGAGCAGATGTTTAATGTCGGGGTTGGTGACCTGCTCCATGCTTCAGATCAGAGCTGTGCATCCTGGGTAATAAAGTAGGTCTCTGGGGCCCCTGCTTAGGCTGTGCTTCCTTTCATGTCACTACGGCAACCTGCCTTCTCTGGAGGGTATAGGAGGCTGGGGACAGCAGCAGGACCCAGGCCTGGGGAACCTTCAGAAAAGCATGTCTGTGAGTCCTGGCTCCTCAAATTCCTGGGAGCGACATGGCCTTAGGAAAGCATTGTAACCATCTGTTTAGTTCCCTGTCTCACACCATCTATCTAGGGTTGTTGCTGATGTCCAGTGTGGTGGTCCATGGGAACCAGACACAGCCTGTTCTGGTTATTACCCTCCCAGATGTGGGTGTACATCGTGTAGACTGGCTGCCTTGGGCAGTTTGAAAAGAGTGATAGAGGAGGGGATCTTAGAGGGTCAGAAGTTAAGGGTCACATGAGTGACTCTTAATTAGGTTCATTTACGCAAATTCTGTGGATTTTTTTATTTTGTGAGGAAGGTCTAGGAAGTTAAAAAAGGGAACTGGAATTTTGATTTTCTCTGAGCTCAAACGTCCTGACATGTGGATTTCTGTCTCTGGCCGTGGGTATCAGTGACCCATGAGATTTTATCTTGGGCTGTGGGTATTAATTGGACAATGTAATTAATGATAATTGATTATTATTTGACTATTAATTTTATATCTTATTTTCTAAAAATTTATTGTTTATTAAATTTTTGCGTGTGTGTGTTTTTGTGTCTGTGTGTGTGTTTGTGTGTGTGTCAGAGGTTAACCTAGGTGTTCCTTCCTCAGATGTCATACATCTTATTTGTAAGACAGATCACGTGAGCACATGTAACCACAGCACTGTGAAGATGGAGACAAGAGGATCAGTGGGGCTTCACAGCCCATCAGCCTAGCCCAAAACATGAGCTCCAGGTTCAGTGAGAGACCCTGACTCTAGGGAATAAGGTGGGTCTTATTAGAGGAGGACTCCCAATGACCATCCACCTCTGGCCTTCCCAAGCACAAAAATGAAATACACACCCCCACACACATGCAACTACACAAACACACATGCACACACATGCATGCTCACACCATATATACATGCTCCACAAAATCAAGATAGAAGAGAGGCAAATAGTGTGAACTCGAGCAGAGGCCATATGTCTACTGGTTGAGAGATCTTTGGAGGTTCATGAGGGTCTGTGTGGGAAAGATGGAAGATTGGGAGGAAGGAGGGGAAAGAGGAAAATGAGGAAGGGAAAAAGAAACTGGGGCAGGGAGAGGTGAGGGATGTGTCTAGAGACTGGTGAAGTGGGGGCCCCAGAGGAGGAGGGGTACACGGGACCAGAAGGCACCTACTGTGGAAGGCACGAGATACGGTGTAAAGTCTAGATCTAATGGAGACCCTGACACAGGACCAGGTGAAGGCTGCTCCGTCCTGGAGAGGCCAGATCCACATGGATTTGTGTCAACGAGGGTGGGGTGGGCAGGGTGGTAGTCAGTTTGGGGAAAGGAGCAGGAGACTGGACCATCTGGGAAGAGCTGAGACTGGGGGTGGGGTGGATCTGAGGGCACATGAGGGGCAGCTCAGAGAGAGCAGCTAAGGCTTGTGGATGTTGTGGAGAAGAGGAGAGGTGGAGTTGTCAGAGCTCTGGGGAGGGAACAGAACACATGAGAGGAATCTGAGGGAAGAATCAGAAGTGTAGGCTCTCTAATGACATGTATGGTACCAGGAAGCCAGGGCCACCAGGGCCTGACCTGGGATGTCCTTACCAGGAGTGATGGTGAGTTGGGTTCCAGGAATCGACTGAAACACCTTCATGCCTTCTTTTGTGTTCATATGAACTTGGCAGAAGTACACTGTCTGGTCCTTCTCCTTTAAGTTCCAGATTTTGAGGACTCCAGATGTCTGAGGCTCTGTCCAGTATAGGCTGAGTCGGTCCTTGAAATGCTCATGTGTGAAAGGTGTGGTGGAATTGTAGATAAATTTCCCATGGAAGTTCTTCCATCTCCAGAGAATCCTCATCTGTGGATCCTTTGCCAACTCCCAGGGATAGTAGAAGGAGAAGGGGATCTCAATGGAGCCGCCCTGGACACCAGAGAGGCGTGCTGGTTGTTTGACCCCAAAGGCATTTACTCTGTTGGATCCTGCACAGTGACCTGGGGAGGATGGGGATCTGAAGCCACTGCAGAGGATGGATAGGGCAACCCAGAGCTTCCTGAGTCATCATCCACAGGCAGGTGTGGGACACAGAGCAGGACTGTCCTTATGTCCCACTGTCCCATTCAGGACAGGACAGACAAAGAAGGGTTGGGCTGGACCCACTCTGAGGATGAGCTCTCTCTTGGGGCACAGAGCACTGACTGGCTCCTCTAGCACACACCTGTCCACATGACAGCCTGTTCTTCCCAGCCCCACTGGCCCCTCCTGTGGTTAAGGCAGAGTCCCTGCTAACAAGGTCCCCACCACTCACCAGCTTGCAGACATGCAGCTGACAGCAGCAGAAGCAGGATCCAAGCCATGGCCTGATTCCCTCCAGGAAGTGAGCCCAGCAGAGCCATCAGGCAGGAGAGGAGGACCTGTGCAGGGACACTGGGGTGCTCAGGAGTCAGGAAGAATCGGGGTAAAGTGGAATATAACACTTGGGCCTTCTCATGTGGAGGACTAAGTCTGGGAAGAACCTCCCCATCTCCACCTCCTTGTGACCAGTAACTTCCTTCATGATTCTGACTTCTTCTTTCTCACACTGCAGAATATCCTCCCTGTGGTCACTGACAGGATGGCCTGGCCCTTGAGCCCAGCCCCCATTTTTGACAGGAAGATGTGAAATTGACCTCACCATGCCGGGCTCTCCTCTCCTCCACCTTGACCTCCTGTTTTATTGAGTCTTGTCCATTTCATGTGGCCTGTAATCACTGCTTCCTCACCTCCAGATTTCCTCCACTCCTGCACTCCCCCTCTTCAATCTATTTTTCATTATGTCTCCCATCATGCTGTTGTCTGTCTCTCTGTCTGTCTGTCCAATAACCTCAGGCACAGAAGTGATCAGTTTCTGCTTACTTCAGAAACAGCGAGGATGGAGGTGATGAGGAAACACATTCAGTCCCCAGTCCTAGCTCGGTGTCCCCACCACCACCTGCTCTTTGTCCTCTTCTTGTCCTTCAGGGACTCTGCACAGCACCCGGCAGAACCAAGGCCCAGGGACACTCTTGCCCTGGCCTGCTTGCTGCTGCCAAGTCTGTAACTACCCTGTACTTCCTGGGTGATCATCTCCGTCCCCTAGACAGTGACTCCAAAGCTACTCCAGTTTCTGAAGGAGACTTTCTACATCCCACCAACCTTAACACACCTCAGAAGAGGATGCCAAGGATCAGAGAAGACCTGGCACATGTCATATGACTGTCACATGACCTGTTGACTGAACTTCATGCCATCAAGTACTTGTAGTCCTCCACTCCACAAAAACTTCAGCCTGCCTGCTCTATCCAGCCTCTGAACTCCCCTCAAAGTTCAGGAATCTGCTGCTGGCTTCCCAAGAGGATGATCCTACAAAGCACTTGAGTGACTCTTTCTAGCTGTGACTGTTCTAGAACCTTCTTTGGATGAAGTGGGCAAAGAAGCCTCATAACAGCAATGTGTGTGTCACTTATGACATATTCCCTGAGATCACTCTGAGAGGAGACACAGATGACCTGTGACTGGGGTGGAGGTGTGAGTGGTTGGTGCAGTGGTGGTGGCCACATGGATGATTCTGCAGGAGGTTCACCCCACCCTTCTCCATGACATGGCTCCATCAGTTCTCTGAAGGACAGAAAGTCAAGTTTGTACCAGAGAAAGTGGCTTCATTCTCCCTGAGTGACATGTGCAGAAGCGACTTCCCATTTCCTTAGATTTCCTGCACTGATTGCCTTCTCCATGCTTCCCTTCAGGTGGTTATGCAGCCAGCCTCTGTAACATGTGATTTCTCTGCCTTCCTCACTGTCCCCATCGTCCTCAGATCCCTTGACCTGAGCCAGGTAAAACTCTCATTGCCTCACTCCCAAGTTACATGGGCAGAAAATTCTATATTCATTGTACCTTTGCACACTCCAAAGCACAGGATCTTAAAGATGAGTTGGTCCTGGTTGTACTGTCAGTCAGGACACGGGACAAGGCTATTGCACTTGTCTAAAATGGCTTCTTTTAGGGGTTTAGGGGGTGTCTCATGTAGCCCAAGCTGAATTTGAACTTGTTATGTATCCAGGGATAACCTCAAACTCGTACAGATCCTCCTCTTTGCCCTCAGAAGAGCTGGGGTGACAGGTGTGTGATATCATGCCCTTTGTCTCCTGCTGGAGATAGAACCTATGGTTCTGTGCATGCCCAAAGTATGTAAGTAAGTAAGTAAGCACTCCACCAGATGAAACTTGTCTTTAGTTTCCTTGAAATTCAGAGAGGGGCCCCTCATGGTCTCGAGTACTCACCTCCAGGTTTTATCTGGTCCTGCCCTACTGTCTGGGTTCTGTCAGTAAAGGTTCACCGATTTCTAAGTCACCAAGGAGGGGCAAATCCTGATGAAGCTGCCATATGTCAGCCTCTGGTCCCCAGCATTTTAACACATGAGGGCCTGGTGGGTTCTTCAGGATCCCAGCTGTCCCTTGTACTCAGCCTCACTGCTGCCACCTGCTGGTTCCTGAATCCGAAGACATGGACTCTGTGGAAGAGCAGCTTGGGGCTGTGGCATGAGCACATGCACACATACATGTGACCATTGGGAGGATCAGCCTGCAGTGTTAGTACCCGGCTGCTGCTCAGACTGTAGCACATGCGTGCCCGGTATCCATAGAATAAATAAATAAATAAATATAATGGAAAAAATTAAACCCAAAGAGGGCATAGTGGTGCATGCCTTTAATTCTAGCATTTGGGAGGCAGAGGCAGAGATGAGTGAGCATCTGTTAGCTTGAATGTAGACTGGTCTATATATTGAGTTCTAGGTCAGCCAGGCATACATAGTGAGAACTTGTCCCCACCCCTAAACAAACAAAAACAAGGACCAACTAACCAAACTAATAGTCCAAGGTGCATGGTGTCCTGAGTAGGAGTAATGGCTGAGGTTGTCCTCTGTCCTACACAAACAGGAGCACACACTCACTTGCACACACCTGCACACACACACACACACACACACACACACACACACACACACACACATAATCATTCAAGGCACCTTTCACAGCTGATCTGCCACCACATGTTTACCCAGTCCTCATCCTGAGTAAACATGATCTCTTCAGGCATGGCTATTTGACCCTTCAGACTCCAGTTCCTGATAGTGTCCCCAGCATTCAGACTCTGACATTATACCCAACTGGCTCAAACACTCTCTATTTCTCTCTAAATTATCCAGTTCTAGCAACACCCCTCAAAATACTCACAGTGCAGTTCCTTTGGGTCCTGACCCTACAGATATCACCACTGATGAAAACTGTCCATCTGTCCACCCCTCCTGTCACACCACCTACCATCCCACTCATGATTTGTTTACCCCAGTGACAACATGCAGACCCAGAGTTACCTGTCCAGAGTGGGTCCTGAGGAGAGTGGAGGAGATGCTAGAGATGATGGATGGCTGGTGGCTGGTGGTGTAGACAGGACACTCAGGCTGCACCTGAGACTTTACTTTAGCACAGCTGCCCCGCCCCCACACAACTTTTTCTTTCTCCCCCTAGGATGACATCATCATCCTCATCTCCCTCATGTGCTGCCCAACCTCAGCATGAGCACCTCCCTGCACCCCTTCCCATGGGAGCCCGAAGAAGAGACTCTATACTGTACTAAAGGCCCAGTGAGTGGGGCTGGGTGACCAGCTCAGTCTCCTGCATCTCTGTTAGGAAGAATCCCAGTTTCTGATGTTTCCAGGGTCATAACCCATGTCCTTGAGTGTGCGGTCACAGAAAAGTCACAGAAACTGAGAAACACACAGTTCCTTCTTCAACATTATATATGTTGCTACAAAAACAACAAACAGCCAGGCAGTGGTGGCACATGCACCCACATGCATCCCAGCACTTGGGAGGCAGAGTCAGACAAATCTCTGTGAGTTCAAGACCAGCCTGGAGTTCCAGGACAGGCACCAA
>CABHPQ010140079.1:2245-14098 GCA_902168405.1 Peromyscus aztecus | reverse complement strand
AATAACATTTTTTTATTTTAAAAGAAGTTTTTTTTTCATTTTACATATCAATCCCAGTTCCCCTCCCTCCCCTTCTATTGTCCTCCCCACCTCCCCCCCTCCCACCTCCCATCCACTCCTCAGAGAGGTTAAGGCCTCCCTTTAGGAGCCAATAAAGACTGGCATGCTAAGTTGAGGCAGGGCCAACTCCCTCCCCGCCATGTTAGGCTGAGCAAGGAATGCAACCCTAGGGAGTGTGCTCCAAAAACCCAATTCATGTACCCAGGATAAGTCCTGGTACCACTGCCAAGAGCTCCCCAAACAGATCTATCCACATAACTGTCACCCACATTCAGAGGGCCTAGTTCAGTCTCATGCCTGTCCCCCAGTTGACAGGCCAGAGTCCATGTGCTCCCACCAGCTTGGGTCAGCTGTCTCTGTGGTTTTCCCCATCATGATCTTAAGTCCATTGATATTAAGAGATATTAGTGACCAGTGATTGTTAATTCCTCTTATTTTTGGTTTTATTTATGATGGTGGTAGTGTTTGTGTTTTTCCTTCTTTGTGTTTTGTTGGTGGGAGGTTATCTTTTCCCTGTGTTTTCCTGGTTGCAGCTAACTTCCTTGGGTCAGAGTGTGGAGAGCCATTTCACCACACTGCTGCGCTTTAAAGATGGCGCTGACATCCTGTCCCTGCCTTCCCACCGGTGGGACATTTAGACAAAATCAGCTTCGTATTTGGCATTGGTTTTCGATTACGGCTTGCTATGGCATATGTGTACCTATCCTGGGATCCCACGTGGCGTGTGGTGGTCTGTGGAATGAGACCTATAAAGGCTGGGGCGGGCTCCCTTTGGGGTGAGTAAGACAAAGAAAAGAAAAGATTGTAAGAGGCCTGAATAAACAGCTTGAAGAAGAGCTTGGTGTTGCATCTTTCTTGCTGGACGAGGTGGTCGCGACATCAGAGTTTTCTTTCTAGTACTATCTGTAGGGCTGGATTTGTGGATAGTTATTGTTTAAATCTGGTTTTGTCATGGAATATCTTGATTTCTCTGTCTATGATGATTGAAAGCTTTGCTAGTTATAATAGTATTGGCTGGCATCTGTGGTCTCTTAGTGTTCGCAGAATGTCTGTCCAGGACCTTCTGGCTTTCAGAGTCTCCATTGAGAAGTTGGGTGTAATTCTGATAGGTCTGCCTTTATATGTTACCTGGCCTTTTTCCTTTGCAGCTCTTAATTTTCTTTCTTTTTTCTGTGTGTTTAGTGTTTTGATTATTACATGGCGAGGGGACTTTTTTTTTGGTCCAGTCTATTTGGTGTCCTGTAAGCTTCTTGAACCTTCATAGGAATGTCCTTCTTTAGGTTGGGAAAGTTTTCTTCTATGATATTGTTGAATATATTTTCTGTGCCTTTGAGTTGGTATTCTTCTCCTTCTTCTATCCCTATTATTCTTAGGTTTGGTCTTTTCATGGTGTCCCAAATTTCCTGGATGTTTTGTGTTAAGAATTTGTTGGATTTAACATTTTCTTTGACTCATGAATCTATTTCCTCTATCGTATCTTCACTGCCAGAGATTCTCTCTTCCATCTCTTGAATTCTTTTCGTTATGCTTGCATCTGTAGTTCCTGATCATTAATCCATATTTCCCATTTTCAGAACTCCCTCGGTTTGTGTTTTCTTTATTGCCTCTAAATCAGTTGTCAAGTCTTCAACTGTTTCCTTCACCTATTTGATTGTGATTCCTTGCCTTTCTTTAAATGATTTATTGAGTTCTTTCAATTTTTTTGTTTGTCTTTTCCTCCACTTCTTTAAGAGAATTTTTTATTTCCCCTTTTAGGGTCTCTATTGTCTCCATAAAGTTATTTTTAGGGTTGTTTTCTTCTGCTTCTTCTCCATTGGGGTGTTCAGGTCTTGCTGTTGTAGAACCACTACTTTCTGGTGACACCATATTGCTCTTTATGTTGTTGATGTGTTCATACACTGCTGTCTACCCATCTCTTCCTCCAATCTCTGCAGCTGGGGCCTGTGGCTCTGGTGGTGGTTGCTCCTCCTCCAGGTGCAGGCTGGCCCTGGAGTGTGCTGATACCACAGGGGATGGTTGGGGGTGTGGGAGGCTGCATTTGAGTCTCTGAGGCTTCAATGGGTGGGGGTGACACTTGGGATGTGCCCCTGGAGTGTAGGACCTAGAGAGCAGGGCTGTCCAGTCCTGCTGTCCAGACACTCATGTCCTCCTCCAGGTGCAGACAGTTCCTGTGGCAGCTCCTCCTCTCCACATTATTTTTCATGACATGGTCTCTCATTGGCCTGGAACTCAGCATTTAGGCTAGACCAGCTGGACAGAGAACTTCACGACTCTGTCTGTTGCTTGTTCAGCACTGAGATTATAAATTTCTGTCTCATCTCCGCTTATAATTTGGGTCCTTCCAATAAAAACTCAGGTCCTCCTGCCTATGTGCAAGGCTTTTCTGACTGAATCATCTCTCTGCTCCCTTGCATGCCTCTCATAACAAACTTCCCCACACGGCCCCTCAGCTGCTCCTTGGGATGACAGGCTCTCCCCTGGCTGGGGTTCATCTTTAGTCTGCTGGCCTGTAGGAGAAGAAACAGTGTCAGTGTGGCAGCCATGCTGACCCTTCATCTGCCTCTCAGCTCTTCTCTGTGTTCAGACAACATTAGGGGTCCAGGGCAGCAAACAGCTCTGCAGCAGACATTCAGGGACAGCTCTGAGAGTCACCAGGTCCTGAGGACAGTCCTCAGCTGTCCTTCTGCACAGCACAGCCAATCAGAGGACAGCTCTCCTGGTCCTTTGTCCCTTGTCCATGTCCTTCTCCCTCTGCTTCCTTCCCCTGCCTTGAACCCATGTCTCCTCCCTGCTTTCCCTGCTCTGCACTCACCCTGCCTCCCTTTTGTCTCCCTGGAAACTGGCTCTCTAGCTTTCCCTGTGAGTGCAGGCTGCTGCCACCCTGCAGATTCAGTCTCAGGGTTCGATTCCCAGTCAGACTTCTGCTGCCTCTCTGGCTGCTGCTCTCCAGCTCTCAGATGCTCCTCTTACCTATTGGAGGGCTGAGCCCTTCTGAAGATCAGGAACTATATCTTCAAACTTTATTTCTGCGCTCTCTATTACACTCCACTCTCTGCTCATCTCTGCTCCTGTCCTGCAGTCTTCTAGTCACCATAGCTTTCAATCTGCTCTGAACACAGTCCACACTTGGCTCTTGTTTTTTTGTGAGCATAAGTCTCAAAGGGCCCAGGTTGACCTGCAACTTTCTATGTATCTGCAGATGACCTTGAACTCATGATTCCCCTCTCTGCACTTCCCAATGCTGGGATGAGGGTGTCCCCTACTATGTCCCCATGTTTTTTCTTAGAATCCTTGTTAATTTTAGAAGACAATTCATTTATTTTTATAAAATTTAATTGAGATTTGAATTCAGATTTCATTGAATTTTTAGAGTGTTTTGCATTGTAAGGACTTAATGTATAAAATTTTTCCTTATGCAAAATTTTTTCCTTATGCAAATATCCTTACATATTTTAGTATTTCCATATTTTTTAATTTATTTTTCATCAGTATGTACATTGGCATGTGTGCACACATGTATGGATGGTAGAGGGGATGCTTGGAGAAATTTGTTATGAGAGGGATGCAAGGGATCTAGAGAGATGATTCCCTCAGGAAAGCCTTGCACACAGTCAGGAGGACCTTGGGCAATGTCCTGAAGGAGCTGTTCACCTATGTTTTTGAGACAGGTCTGTCATTGACTTCTCACTGATTGGGCAAGGCTGGCAGCACAGTCAGCATCAGGGATCCTACTCTCTCTGCTCTCCTACTGTCTACCAACATGGCCAACACTGAAGTGGGTCCTGGGGATGGAACCCATGTCCTCGTGTTCCTGGGATGAGCACTTTACCCCCTGAGCTATCTCCTGGCTGTTCTGTAACTTCTCAGCACTGTTCTGTTTTTAGGGTAGAGACCTTTCACCTCCTTTACTGTGGCTTCTTCCCAGACATGTTCTTCTCATTTGTGGATTTATTACTCACCATGGTCTTAATTTCTGTTTTAATACCATATCCTCAACTCAAATAGCTCTATTCAAGTGAGCAGTTACCCCAGAGGCACATGCATGCCCCTTGAATCCCCTAGCACAGGCTCTGTGTTCATCTGCACTTGCTCTTCTAATTTCCTGCTGGGATTCTAAGGAAGGAGGTGCAGATTCAGTCCTGGTTGAGTTCAGCTTCCTTTCTGTCCTTCTGTTCTCTGGACTCTGTCCTGCACAAGCTCATCCTTCTCCATCTCCACAGCTGAGAAAACTCGGAGGGGTAGCTCAAGTGAGGCCTGTCCTGGACCACTTACCTTTGCTTCCACCAGAGGAAGATCATCAATACACAGACGGGGGTTATGAGCACAGTTGTGGCCACCACCACCCCGATCATGGCTCCCAGGTTCACAAGTGAAGGATTCCTCTGGCCCTCTGTGTCCTCCAGGCCAGCTGTGATGACTGCAGAGGTGATGATGGAGGGGCTCTGCATGGTGGTGCTGATGGCTGGGGAGAGATGAGGAGTGATCAGATCCCCCTGGATGAGGGAGTGTGGTGATATATTGTGTACGCCAATAATTTTATCTGGGGTTCATAGGACAGAGACAGCCACTAGATTAGACATAGAGGTCAGACAGTGGGGGCACACACCCATAATCCTATCACTAAGGAAGCAGAGATCTGTCTACATCTCTGTGAGTTCAAGGCCATATTGGAAAGGTGGCACACATTTTTAAACCCACACTTGAGATCTCATGCCTTTTCTTCAAAGTATTTGGGAAGCACAACTACGCACACAGAGTCTCCCAGCTTCTCTAGGGCCATGTGAAGTGGCAAGGGTTAACAGTCACACAGTGTTCTACTCCTGTTCCCAGTTACTTCTGCTTCAGAGGAGAGGCAGGGATCAGAAGACAGAGCAGCCACATCATGAAATGGGGACGTTATTTCCCAAGAGCCTTGGACCTTGTGTGGGAGAGGTGAGGGCAAGAAGGTAAGGAAGGAGAGAGGGGGTGTTGGGAATGGAGAGGAGAAAAGGGAGTGGGTAGGGAGAGGTAAGGGATGGCTCCTGGGGAGTTAGGAGGGGAAATGGGGGTGGAGGTGCTAGATGGCAGTTTACATATGGATCATAGGACACCAAGAACATCCAAAGGGCACCTGCTGTTGCTTAGGTTGGAGCTGTGTGGAGATGCTCCCTACCAAGATACATTGGAGCCCTGCCCCAGGACCTAATGAATCAGCTACATCCTGGAGAAGTTAATCCACCTCGAGAACTTTGGGAAGGGGAAATGCAGTGGACTGCAGTGTTAGTTTGAGACAGAAAGGGGGTGAATTAGGAGGTAGGACACAAGCTGAGGCCTAGAGAGGGCTTGGGTTCCAACTTATCAGAGAATGACAGACAAGGTCAGAGGGGGCAGCAGGACTTGTCACAACAACAAGGGAAAGATCTGTTGGCAGAGGCCTGGGCAGAGCCAAGGGAAAGGAATATGAAATAAAGCTCAGACCTGTGGAGCCTGAGGTGACATCTTGGGGACAAGGAAGCCAGGGCATCAAAGTCAGAGCCAGGGTGACTCACCAGAGGTGATGGTCAGCTGGGTCCCTTCAATGGACTGCCACATCTTCATGCCATCTGTTGTGTTCAGATGAACTCGGCAGAAGTACACTGTCTGGTCCTTCTCCTTCAGGTCCAGGATTCTGAGGACTCCAGATGTCTGAGGCGGTGTCCAGTTCAGGATGAGCCGGTTCTTGAAATGCTCATGTATGAAAGGTGGGGTGGAGTTGTAGATAAATTCCCCAAAGAAGTTCTTCCATCTCCAGAAAATCCTCATCTGTGGATCCTTTGCCAACTTCCAGGGGAAGTAAAAGGAGAAGGGAATCTCAATGGAGCCGCCCTGGACACCAGAGAGGCGGGCTGGTTGGATGACTCCAAAGGGTCTCTCCCTGTTGGACACTGCTGAGTTACCTGAGAACAATGGGGAGAATCTGAAGCCACTGCAGGGGATGAAAAGACAACCCAGAGCTTCCTGAGCCATCATCCACAGGCAGGTGTGGGACACAAGGAAGGCCTCTCCTTATGGCTGGTGGGACAGAAAAGTCAGAAAAGGGTTGTGTTGAACTACTCTGAGGATGAGCTCTCTCTTGGGGTTGAAATGACAAGCTGGTTCCTCTAGCAGTGACCTGTCCACATGACAGCCTGCTCTTCCCAGCCCACTGGCCCCTCCTGTGGTTAAGGCAGAGTCCCTGCTAACAAGGTCCCCACCACTCACCAGCTTGCAGACATGCAGCTGACAGCAGCAGAAGCAGGATCCAAGCCATGGCCTGATTCCCTCCAGGAAGTGAGCCCAGCAGAGCCATCAGGCAGGAGAGCAGGACCTGTGAGGGACCCTGTGGTGCTCAGGAGTCAGGAGAGAATCAGTGTAAAGGGGCACACAACCCCAGGGCCTTCTCATGTGGAGGACAGAGTGGGACAGGACCTCCCCATCTCCACCTCCTTGTGACCAGCAACTTCCTTCATGATTCTGGTTTCTTCCATCCCACATTGCAGAAGATCTGCTCTGTGGTCACAGACAGGATATCCGTGCCCTTGAGCCCAACCCCCATTATTGACAGGAAGATATGGAAGTGACCTCACCATGCCGGACTCTCCTCTCTTCCACTTTGTCCTCCTGTCTTATCCAGTCTTGTCCATTTCCTATGTGGTCTGTAATCACTGTTTCCTCACCTCCAGATTTCCTACACTCCTGTGCTCTCCCTGCTCATCTGTTTCTCATTGTGTCTCCTCCCACCATGCTGGTTGTCAGTCTGTCTGTCTCTCTAGTAACCTCAGGCACAGAAGTGGTCAGTTTCCACTCACTTCAGTCACAGAGAGGATGGAGGTGATGAGGAAACACATTCCGTCCCCAGCCCTAGCTTGGTGTCCCCACCACCATCTGCTCTTTGTCCTCTTCTTGTCCTTCAGGGACTCTGCACAGTACCCGGCAGAACCAAGGCCCAGTGGACACTCTCGCCCTGGCCAGCTCGCTGCTTCGGATTCTATAAGTACCCTGAGCTTCCTGGGTATTGTCTCCCTCACCCCAACAATGAATCCAAAGCTACTTCAGTTTGTGCTCAGCCTCACTGCTGCAAAGTGCTGGCCCCTTAATCACAAGACATGCCCACTAAAAGACTTTAAAGGCCTGGACTCAGTTGAATCCTCATAGGGACCCTGTGGTGAGATGTGATTTCTGTCCAGGATGCTGTAATCAGTCTCCTGCAATGCCAACCATGTTTCCCATAATAGTGACTGTGCACTGCAGCTATGATGCTTTCACAGCAGAGGGGTACTATCTGTAAGAGCAGCCTGGAACTTTGGTGTGTGTGCACACATGCACACATGCATCTGACCACTGGGAGTGCAGACTACAGTGTTAGTACCTGGCTGCTGCTCTGGCTGTAGCACATGCATGCCCGGTCCCCGTAGAATAAATAAGTAAATATAATGGAAAAAATTAAACTCCAAAATGGGCATGATGGTGCATGCCTTTAATTTTAGCATTTGGGAGGCAGAGGCAGAGATGAGTGAGCATCTGTTAGCTTGAGTGTAGACTGGTCTATATATTGAGTTCTGGACCAACCAGGGGTACATAGTGAGAACTTGTCCCCACCCCCAAAAAAACAAACAAAAACAAGGACCAACTAACCCAACAAATAGTCCAAGGTGCATGATGTCCTGAGTAGGAGTAATGCCTGATGTTGTCCTCTGGCCTCAACACACACACGAGCTCACACTTGCACACACATGTGCCTGCACGCAGATACACACAGTCATGCAAAGCACGTTTCACAGCTGATCTGCCACCACATGTTTACCCAGTCCTCATCCTGAGTAAACATAGTCTCCTCAGGCATGGCTATGTGACTCTTCAGAATCAGTTCCTGATAGTGTCCCCAGCAATCAGACTCTGAAATTATGCCCAACTGGCTCAATACTCTCTATTTCTCTCCAAATCATCCATTTCCAGAAATTCTCCTCAAAATACCAAGAGTGCAGTTCCTGTGGGTCCTGACCCTACAGATATCACCATTGATGAAAACTGTCCATCTGTCCACCCGTCCTGTCACACCACTTACCCTCTCACTCATCAATTATTTACCCCAGTGACAACATACAGACCCAGAGTTACCTGTCCAGAATGCGGCCTGAGGAGAGCGGAGGGGATGCTAGAGAGGATGAAAGGATGGCGGCTGGTGGTGTAGACAGGACACTCAGGCTGCACCTGAGACTTTACATTAGCACACTGGCCCCGCCCCCACCTGACTTTTTTTTTCTCCCCTAGGATGACATCATCATCTTCATCTCCCTCAATGTGCTGCCCAACCTCAACATAAGCACCTCCCTGCACCCCTGCCCTGGGAAGCCCCAAGAAGAGACTCTATACTGTACTAAAGGCCCAGTGAGTGGGGTTGGGTGACCAGCCCAGTCTCCTGCTCCTCTGGAAGAAGTCTCCCAGGTTCTGCAGATAACCAAGGCCAGACACAGAAACTCACAGGTCACTGAGCTTGAGGTCACAAAAATAGAGAAACTCCCAATTTCGTCTTCAACATTATATACATTATTTAAAAGAAAATATTAATTGTCACAGAATTTGTTTGTGAATCTAAAGAGGAAACTGGTGACATCTTCAAGTTCTCTGTCTCCAACCAAAGTGAGCTAATGGATGACCTGCATCCATGACCGCTCCCTTTAGAGTTTTAGTGAGATTTGCTGTTTGTTTGGTTTTGAGTCACAATCTCATGTAGCCCAGGCTGGCCTCAAACTAATAGGTACTAATGACAGCCTCCAATTCATGGTCTTGCTATCTCTACTGTCAATCATTGGATTACAGACATAGGCCACCATGCCTGGCTTCCTCTAGTACTTCTTTTAACTGACTGACTCAGGCCAGGGAACACAAATCCCAAACACTGGTAGCCATGCTGGAACCCATGTCTGCTCCCCATTCCAACAGTAAGTTCCTTCACCCTGAGGGGATTTGACCTAAATGTTGTTGAAAATGTTCATGCTGTGAAGTCTTTACTGTGGGCTTCTTTGCTGTTCCTCCCTTTTGAACAATGTAAACTGACATGGCAAGTCACATGACCATTGGAGTAACAGCTTCCCTGTGTCCAGTTGTCTGGAGGGAGGAGATGATGAATGAATACTCCCATAGATGACTGGCCAGACTTCATCCTGGCACCCCTGCTTGTGTGAACACCTCAGAGATGCTGAGAGGAGACACTACCCCAGCTGCCAAGATCACTGTAACCGTGGCTGCTGCTGAGTTCAGCTCTCCTGGTCCTTTGCTCGTTGTGCATGTCCTTCTCCCTCTGCTTCCTTCCCCTGCCTTGAACTCATGTCTCCTCCTTGCTTTTCCTGCTCTTCACTCACCACGCCTCCCTTTGTCTCCCTGGAAACTGGCTCTCTAGCTTTCCCTGAGAGTGCAGGCTGCTGCCACCCTTCAGATTCAGCCTCAGGGTTCGAATCCCAGTCAGACTTCTGCTGCCTCTCAGGCTGCTGCTCTCCAGATCTCAGATGTTCCTCTTACCTATTGGAGGGCTGAGCCCTTCTGGAAACCTAAGCACTTCTTATATGTGATTCATATACATGCAGCCAAAACAGCCGTCCACACAAAATAGAATTATACCTTTTGTAAACAATGCCGGTAGCTTCTCAGTCTGTAGCGAGATTTCATGCCCTTTCCACACTGAATTTTATCTGGTTTAAGCTTGTGTTGATCTTATACCTGCTGTCACAATCACTGTGAATTCATATGTGCAACTGCCCTGGTATGTTCAGGAAATACTGTTTCCACCACCTCTGGCTCTTATACAGTCTTTTGCTCTGAACCCCCTTTCTGAAAGATCCTAGAGCCTTGGGTAGAGGTTTGTGGTATGTCCTGATTGTGGCTGAGCATGTCTCAGTCTCTCATTCTGAGGATATTGGCACCTGAGCGACCCTGTTAATTGTCACCTGCTGCAAGGAGAAGCAGCTCTGAAAAGGTTGAGAGATGAACAGATCTGTGGGGACAGCAGTAAAGTTATTAGAGTCACTTTAATTCCATGTCTACTAAGTAGAGGATGGGAGTGGATTTTCCCTTTGGGCCCTAAGATTTGTCTGCACACAGGTTTTTGAACCTTTTAACAGTGCTGGGTCTGGGTTCTAGTCTTCTATAAGAGCAGCAAGCTGTCCCAACTGCTGATCCATTCTTCCAGCCCCTTGACGTTTCAGATAGAAATGAGCTAGGTAAGGCTCAGAAGTGTTCAGATTTGTTCAAGACCCATGTTGAACACACAGCTAACACAAGGTTGGAGTCCAAGTGTGACATGAAAGCCCATACTCCTCATTCTATCCTTTCAGATGCTTTAAACATAAGAATCCAGTAACCTGGCTTGTAAAACATCAGAATAGGTTGACTGAAAGAGACTCTCAACTGGTCCTTTGTTCTCTTTAGGCCCTAAAAAAATTAAGGCTCCTGAAAGCAAGGCCTCAGGGACCACTTACCCGAGGAGAAGGAAACTAAAATTGTATCAAAGTGCCCTGCCCCACCAGCTCCACATGGGGCTTGTCCATTGCAAAAGGAATGTCCTCGACCTCAGGAGCCTCTGACCCAGGAGGCAGCAAGGTTCCCCCCTGAAGATGATGGTTCCAGTGACCTGGACTTGGAGCAACTCATGGAAGACATTGGAGAGGCAGAGGAGAATGGAGTCGCAGCAGAGGGATGGCTCAGAGGAGTTCCTGGTGGGACTCTTTGAGGAGTAGTGTGCTCTGGTCCTTCTACTGCTGTCTGCCTCTCAGTGATCCTAGCAGATGTTGAATGTCGGGGTTGGAGACCTGCTCCATGCTTCAGGTCAGAGCTGTGCATCTTGGGTAATAAAGCAGGTCTCTGGGGCCCCTGCTTAGGCTGTGCTTCCTTTCATGTCGCTATGGCAACCTGCTTTCTCTGGAGGGTATGGGAGGCTGGGGACAGCAGCAGGACCCAGGCCTGGGAAACCTTCAGAAAAGCATCTCTGTGAGTCTTGACTCCCCTCCTTCCTGGGGGCAACATGGCCTTAGGAAAGCATTGTGACCATCTGGTGTTCAGTTCCCTGTCTCACACCATCTATCTAGGGTTGTTGCTGATGTCCAGTGTGGTGGTCCATGGGAACCAGTCACTGTGTGCTGGTTATTACCCTCCCAGATGTGAGTGTACATCGTGTAGACTGGCTGCCAGCATTTGGGGCATCCCCTGCTTTGGGCAGTTCGAAAAATATGATAGAGGAGGGAATCTTAGAGGGCCAGAAGTTAAGGGTCATATGAGTGACTCTTAATTAGATTCATTTAGGCAAATTCTGTGGATTGTTTTATTTTGTGAGAAAGGTCTAGGAAGCTAGAAAAGGGAACTGGGAGTTTCTGATTTTCTCTGAGCTCAAAAGCCCTGACATGTGGATTTCTGTCTCTGGCCATGGGTATCAGTGACCCATGAGATTTTGTCTCTGGCTGTGGGTATCAGTGGAAGCTGGAAGTCTTCCTACTAGAAGCACAGGTGACTCTGAGATCGTCACCCTGACCCACTCATTTGGCCTTTACAATGGAGTACACAGTCTCTTCCTGGGTGTCTTCATGAACCGGCTGGCATGGTGGTGTTCCTGGGGAGGCTGGGCTTGAGAGGGCAATGGAGGCGTACACGATGTTGTTATCCTGTGGGGACAAGAGGTTAGATGGCAGCAGTGTAGCTGGGGCCACCATAAAGCAGCAGCTGCAGCCTGAGTGTCCTGTCCACACCTGCAGCAGCTGCAACTTGAGTGTTCTGCCCACACCTGCAGCAGCTGCAGCCTGAGTGTCC
>CABHPQ010140077.1:0-10804 GCA_902168405.1 Peromyscus aztecus | reverse complement strand
TGAGGGTGGAGTGGGAAGGGAATTCTGCAGTGACCTGTTGCATGCTTGCTTTCCAAAGCACTTAACTGCTTTCTTCCCTGTGTGCACCATGCTTTCTTCTTGAGCCAGCAAGCATTCTATCAGCGGTGGCGTATGTTCTCTTCCCCCAGGATATCTTCAGATAACAATGCGACCCCCTGAACTGGGCCATTTCATAGACAGGGCTTCCACGGGACTTCTCTATCCCCCTCTGGGCATCCTTCTTGTTAAGTACACCCCATTTCCCAAGGGAGAAAGGATTCCCGCCCTGCATTATTCTGTGCTCCTCAAGCCCCTAGGAGCTAAGCTATCTTTGCAGTCTCTCTTCAGACCAATGGGCAGATTAACAAAGCTCCACTGGACTGTTAGGTGGTCTTCTGCTTCCTCATTGTGGACAGAGTGGAAACCCCAGTGCAAGCTGTCCATTGTTTTGCATTAGACGTATTAGTAGATCAGGGGAATCTGACAGTCCAGTGGCTTCTAACAGAGCTAACTGCTGTGCAATCCTGTCAAACCTTAGTGGAGCCTCATAAGTGGTTTAGTTGGTTTCTTTGCTTAATAAATTCTAGACAAATGATTATGTCACCTAAGACCCGCTGCCTGATAACGCTGTGTCCATGTCCCCAGCCTCAGTCACTGGGCTGTTTTCCTCGGTGTTTGGGAGACACAGAAAGGGTTGTAGTTCCCTATACCATTTCCTAGGATCTGGGGTCAAAAATAAGTTTTCCCTACAAATAAAAATTTCCATTCTTGTTCATGAACAACTAGTCATGCCTATCCACCAACAGTTTCCTCTTTATTGGGCCACTTGATAGTAGCATACACATCCAGGGGCAGATGAGGAGGCTGCCAATGTAATGTTTATTTACAGTCTTAAATCATAATGTTCTACACAGTTAAGACTTTTTCTTGGAAAGGAAGATAGTTATTAGAGAAAATAACAACTGATTTTCAGTTTTCTTTATTATGTTATGTATTCCACTGACAAGAGCTTATGGAAATGAACTTAATTTATATGTAACATCTATGTATCCATATCTATGTATCTACGTACTTATCATCTATTTATCTGTCTATTTAATGTATGTGTGTGTGTTTATATGTGTGCATGTGCATCTTTTTTATGTGGACAAAGACTTCTTTTTCCTCAAGGAAGAGAATTATAGGGAGGGAACACTGAACTATGTTGTAAGAATAATTAGAGACAAATGAACATATTTTTACAAGTTGGTTATCGCCGGCTTTGACGTTCCTTTCCTTGCAGGATGGCACCTATGGGCTAAACTGTGCTGAGCGCTGTGACTGCAGTCACGCAGATGGCTGTCACCCCACTACAGGCCACTGCCGCTGCCTCCCTGGATGGTCAGGTACGAGCTTAGGGCCAGCGTTTAAAAGAAATAACCAGTGCTTTAGTATCTAGTGGTGTTGCCTGCTTCTTCAAAGAAACACACACAGGTCACTTTTTCAGAAAAAAATAAAATGCAGTAAAGTCCCCAGCAAGTGGACACATTTTCGTCCATGAAATGTTATGTTAGGTGTGATTAATCAGTCACCAAGGGCATCCAGTTTCATTGAACTTAAATCCCATTGATAGAATGTAGGCCAGCAAGATTTCTGTGGTCTATTTTGAGTATTGACAGAGAGAAAAAATTAAGTCCTAAGACTATAATTAGAATCATCATAGAGATAAAACTATTAACTACTACTAAGATTCATATACTAATATTAAATCTCATTCCTGGAAATAAAAGTTTGAAAACTTTATTTCCTTTAAATTTTGAGTCAAGGAAAATTCATGTTATGATTGAGCACAAAATTTCTAACCATGGGGTAGAAACTCCTCCTTATTTATATGGCTCCATGAGTTTATCCAAGAAGTTTATCAGGTGAATAGTGGTCCCAGAAGAAGAATGATGTCCTTACTTATGGTGTTCAGGTTTGCTTGGACATTTAGTGCCATCTTCAAAGTCTGTAAATCATGAGCAAGAACATCACTCTTCTTGCAGGACTACTTTACATCCTCACCAGCAGCATCTGAGCGTTTTTATATCCCCACTACACATCTGTCTTTCGGGTGACATCCATATCCGTGGGTGTGAAGTGGTACCTCTTTGAGGTTTTGCTTTGTGATCCTCTGGAGGCTGAGGATGCTGAGGATCCATCATTTGTTCACTTATTGGCCATCTGTAAATCTTCTTGGTAAAAGTATCTATTCAGATCCTTCGTTAATTTTTTAACTGAGTTATTTTTCTTTATATCATTGAGTTCTAAGACCACATTATATTAATATTCTTTACCAGACATGACTTGCAAGCATTCCTTTCTATTTTCTGTTTTTTTTTTTCTCTGCTATTTTCATAGCCTTTTTCCAGTGGAAGTTTTTATTCTGATAAAGTTTACCTTGCCTAACTTTAAAATGTTGTTCCCTAGTGCTCTTTGTATCAATTTTAAGAAATCATTGCCTAACATGGGACTGCTGAGATTTATTCTTATGTTGTCTTCTAAAGTTTCTAAAACTTTTATACTTAGGTTTTCAATTCACATTGAGTTAACCTTTTATATACTGTGATCAGGGGGTCAAACTTCATTCTCTAACCAATGATCCCAGCACAGTTATTTGAAGATGGTTCTTTCCCCCACTGACTGTCTTAACTTCCTTGCTAGAAGTCAATTTCCCATAAGCTTACTTCTGGATGTTCTAGTGCATTCCATTGGTCTGTATGCTTGTCCTCACACAGGTACAATTCTTCCTTGATTATGGTGACTGTGTAGGAGTTTGAAATTGGGGGAAGGGTGAGCATTCCACCCTTGCTCCCTCTTACGGTTGTCTCTGTCATGCTGGATCCCTTGAATCTCCACATGGCTTTTAGCATTGATATACCAGTTTCCGCAAATAAGTAAGATGGAAATTTAGTGGGGTTTAGCTGATAGATTAATTTGGGGAGCCTTGGCAACTCAGCTACATTAAGTCTTCAGATTCACAAGCATGGCCTATCACCAGCAACCCCTCAGAGGGATCTGTTGCGTCCCCCCCACCCCGCAAGTTTGGTGTGAGTTTCTTTGGTTGTGGGTAGAAGAAAACAGGGGTGGACAGTCACATTTTAGTGCTTTAGAGCCACCTTGTCAGATAGGCCAAGCTGGTATAATGACTTCATTTGCTGTCAGTAGGAGTGACCCATAGAGTCAAGGTCCCTGTCCCTGTAGTTCCCTCTTGACTTGCGAACTTGGCTTTATAGTACAAAAGTCCCTGTCACCTCTCCATTACAGATGTTGATGCTGGATCATGTCAGGCATTAAATCACATCTGTGATTTCACCAGGGTTCCAGGGTTTTGCAAATGGATGGACTGCTGTTAAATTCTCAGTGACCTCAGTGAGGCAAAGGAACACTTATAATCTGATAAATTCAGATGAAGCCTAACAGAGGCCACATTATCTAATTTGGGCCCTACTCTACCAAACCTACATTTGTCTTTTAAACACATAGAGAGTAGGGGGGTGTCCCTGGACATACGGGTCACAGCTTGAGTGTCAACCTACTCTGCTGATTTAGAACCAGCCTGTGAAAGGGACACCCTAGTACACATGAGAAAAGCAAGAGATGACTTGGCTTAAAGCCAGTCAAAAAATGTGTTCCTGGCATTCCACAGTCTGGGTCATGGGGTAAGACAAATTATCCCATCTGGCCTTAGACCTACCAGGCTCCTGTGGGAATGCACTGACTTTGCCACACAATGTGATCTTGTAATCCCCTGCCCATCTGTGACCAGCCTGCTTCCTGCTTCCTGGCTCTCTGGCTGTCTCTCTCTCTCTCTCTCTCTGTCTCTCTCTCTCTGTCTCTGTCTCTCTCTCTTCTTCCCTCCCTCTCTCTCTCCTCTCTCTCTCTCTCTCTCTCTCTCTCTCTCTCTCTCTCTCTCTCTCCCCCCCCTTTGTCCCTTTGCTTTGTAGCCTGTACTTCAGTCTCTTGCTCTCAGGCCAGCCCAGGGGTCCCAATGCCTTATTTCTCCGGGTCTTCCACGGGCCTGGGTGTGTAAATAGTTGTCCGTCCCTGAGCCTGCTGAGAAGTTGTTCCCCCACACTCAAAGAACACATCTGATACAAGCAAACACGTGGGGGGAAAGACAGTTCCAGAAAATTTAAAAACAGATCACATTTGAAATGAGAGTTGGGTTACTTTTTTTCTAAACAGAAAGAACAGAGTCTGTGTAATATTTATACAGGGCATCATTTCATTGTCAGCCATGAACAGACTCATGTTTTTTTCACTGATAAATTTGGTTTGAATAAGTTCCTTGTTAAGACTTTTCACAAGAAGAAGGCTTTGCTTCTCACTGGGGAGCCAGCTTTCAGCCAAATCATTACTGTGAGTCCATGGAGGCACGTGAATCTGCCTTCTTTCTTCTCTGTGGCTGAGACTGCTCTGGGTGATGTTAGAGATCGCTTGCTGGAGAGGGTACAGTCTGATGTAACAGGGGTGTGTCCTCAGTGAACTGCAATGCAGGGCCTAGGCTCTTCCCCTGGCCACAGTAACAATAGTGGTACAAAGTGTTCAAGGGTGGCATCACAGGCAGAGGAGTAGGGAGGGGACATTTGAAGACATTAGCCACTTAGACTGATTAGCCGTCATCTCGTCTTAAGGAAGTCTGATGTCTTAACCCATAGTCATCGCCACTCAAAATTTCGTGGTGTTGCCTCAGGTTGGTATCTTCCTAAAGAAGCTGAGATTTTTAAAATAGGGCTAGGATCTATGGCTCTTGACCAGAGGAGGGAAGGCATTGTCAGCTCAGGTGGCGTGACTCCATTCAAATTATACATGTCTGTGTATACACATAATAATAATTAAATCAAAAGAGGCTGTGAATTTGAGAGGGAGCCAGCAGGGAGAGATATAAAGAGGGGTTTGAGGGAGGAAAGGGAGGGAGATGAAATGATATAATTATATATAATTTCAATTTTTTTAAAAAAATGAGGAAAATAGGTTTACAAATGTTAGCATGTCTTACCTAGGTAGAAAATGTAATACTGTGGCTGAGCGATGGTGGCACATGCTTGTGATGCCAGTACTCTGGAGGGAGAGGCAGGTAGATCTCTGTGAGTTCTAGGCTAGCCTGGTCTACAGAGTTCCAGGATAGCCAGAGCTATTACACAGAGAAACCCTGCCTTGAAACCTCCCCCCAAATATTGTGAAAGTTAAGCAAAACCCAGAGTGCATTTGATATTCCAATCTCTCTTTCCAAAGTTAATGCACCATTTTCTCAAAGAAAGGAATGCACGTTTATAATATGCAGATATTTAAAACTTTAGTTTATTGACATTTCCAGCCAATAGGTTATTTTATCTGAAAGAAACAGAGCTCATTAGAAAACTCTGGGGCCTGTGTTACTCTGTCACACCATCAAGCATATCTAGGCTGTGTCTTGGGCTTTGTACACATGAGTATACACACTGCACACATTCGTGTGCATTCGCATACCATATATGGCATGTGTACAAACACATTCCACACAGTTATAAACTGAAAGCAGCTTTTCAGAAATGATGAGAAATTCCAGATGAAATATAATTAGTTTGACATAGATAGACATGTACATGTATGCAGTTTTCCAGAGTATATAGTGGAGTGACAGGCTTTATAAAGTATTTCCTAAAAACCAGTAGAAACAGGTTGATGTTTCTTCCTTTCTGTTCTGGGTTCAGTCAGCCAGAAACACCCATTCACTGAGCATTACAGCTAATCACCATTTAATTCCAGCTGTCTGAAAACACGTGTGGTCTGTGGCCTGGTTCCCAGCTCTGGCCAAGATCACTGTCACCTGGGAACCCTTTCCGCTTGCGTATTCCCAGTCATAATCTAGCACCTACTGAATGGGAATTCGGAGGGTGGAAGGGGAGGGGTGGAGAGGAGGAAGCTCTCACCAGTCCATGAAGCATTTTTTTTTTTTTTTTTGGTACAAAATTTGAAAAGCTTTGGAAATCTCTCAGCATGCTTTCCTTGGCATAGGGGATGAGCTGCATGTCTGCCAGGGGCACTTGTCTAGTATACTACCTGCACAACATGATTTGACTTGTCCTTTACGTCATTTCTAAAGTTATCCTAGTAGCCCAGACTGGCACTCTCCAGTCCGTTTAATGGAATCTGGTACATCTTATCACCCTAATTCTTGATGATAATGGGGCCCAGGGACCATTTCTTGACAGAAGCCTCATACCAGTGACCAAAGAAACGAAAACGCTCAAAGATGTCTCCGTACTAGAACAAGAAATTTGAACACTGTCTTGGTTAGGGTTTCTGTGAAGAGACACCATGACCATGGCAACTCCTATAAAGGAAAAATTGGGGATGGCTTACAGTGCAGATGTTTAGTCTATTATAATCATGGCAGGAAGTACAGCAGTGTACAGGCAGACATGGTGCTGGAGAAGAAGCTAAGAGTCCTACATCTTGACTCGCAGGCAGTAGGGAGAGAGAGAGAGAGAGCGAGAGAGCGAGAGAGCGAGAGAGCGAGAGAGCGAGAGAGCGAGAGAGAGAGAGAGAGAGAGAGAGAGAGAGAGAGGGAGCAAGCGAGCGAGCCGGGGCCTGGCTTGAGCATCTGAAACCTCAAAGCCCACCCCTAGTGACATATGTCCTCCAACAAGACACACCTACCCCAACAAAGCCACACCTCCTATAGTGCCAATCCCTATGGGGGCCATTTTCTTTCAAACCACCACAAATACTAAATTGGCAGAAAGAGGGTTAGGCTATCACATCAGCCCTTGAGCCCCTTAGGCAAATGAATGGGATGATCAAGACATGGTATAACAGAAAGATAGGAACAGCAGAATGAAATCAGAGGTAGGGTGCTCACCTGAGCCCAGCCAGGAATGGGGGACTTGGAAGGAGAGCCCCATGGGGATGTTGATGACAAGAGACCAGCTTCTCCATGGCCCCCAGGAAGGAGAACTTGGCAGCCTTCCTGTCCCAAACACCCACTGTGACCAGTGGTGCAGATGAAAACTACCTTCAGGGACTCATCTATCTCAACGTAGCTCTCTGGCACCTTAGCCCCTCAGTGGTGCTAGAGCTTACCTTGAGGGCCTTGCAAGGGTGGTATCCCAGAGTCACCTAAGTGGAAATCCACATTCAAGTCAATAACTACACGAAAGGGTTTAATCAACATGCAAATGCCCAATTTACCACAAATGCAAATGACCCACTTCTGGGACCTTCTGGGCCTAGGCATGTTGTGTGTGTGTGTGTGTGTGTGTGTGTGTGTGTAGGTATCTGTTTGTCTGTCCCTCCCTTGATGGACAGAAGGCTCTCACCATGAAGTGAGAATGGCTACAGAAAACCCCCCAGCTTTCCCACTCTGCCCTGCAGTCTGCTGTTGGCTCTCACCCAGGGCTGTACTCAGGCAGGCAGTGCTTGCCAGCTTGTTGGTCTTGTTACTACAGATGTGAACCTCCCTAATCTCTATGACTGAGAGAGACTTTTTGTCAACAACCAATACAAAGGTGTGATTTAATAACCACAAGTTGGGTGTCTCTGTGTTCTCTGCTGGCATTATGGTTGGGCATGGGGAGTGGAGAGACAGAATAGTACCTACTCCTTCTCTGTTCTGCCAGGAAAGATGAAGTATGGACAGAGGTGGTAGGCACACTGGTGAATAATTTGTCTATATCGTCTGTGCCATCACTTTGAGGAGGATGTTAGAAATTAGAAAACTAGCAAATTTGTGACTAACCAGCGTGGTTCTTCTACAATCGCCTACCCCCATTAGCATTAACAAATATCTCTTTTTCACTCTAGCATGTGTTTAATACTTTGCTGCCCAGGGTCAAGCCATTAAATCAAAATCATTTTCTTTATTTTCCAACATCCCAGATATTGCAATATTGGCATACTGGGTATAAAAGAGATGAGGACTTGGGGCTACATCTTTGAGAAGGGGAAATAATGACATCCTAGATGATTTATTTACTACATTCATGAAATCACAAATGCCCAGTGAATGCCGGTTTCACATCGAGGCCCCTGGCTTAATGCATCAGGCATTAAATGCACGAACATTTCTTTAGTGCTGCTTAAGCTGAAGTTTATCACGGTCATTCAGCCATTGCCTAGCAACTTGAGGAGGCTATCAATGGGCTCTTTGTCCCCAGTCCTGGCAAAAACAGTCTCTCGCAGATCTCCTTATCAGCATTGGAAAATTTATCAGAAAGAAGTGCTTCCATTGAGCAAAACTGCCTGCAAATAGAAACCCACCCTCTTCCCATCTGCCCCTCTCCCAAATATTTTAGCAATCGTTTCCAGAAACAACTAGTTTTGAAGTTTTTATCTGTTCCTTGGTGGATATCCCAAAGAAATCATCTTAGAGTATTTCATTATTTTTCTATTTCTCTTTAGTTGGGGGTAACAGCTCCCAGCCCCTAAAAGTTAACCTTTCCCATTCCGGAAGGAAACGGTGCTTGCACCCATGTGGACTGTGTCTTGGCTTCTTCCTGCTCTAGCTTCCATTCTTCCAAGCCCTCACATTCAGGGCAAGCGCTCTCCCACTACTCACTGGGCCACATCCTCTCTGCAGACATCCCCACAGACACACTGAAGCATGGACAGACAACCTGACCCACTGACATACTGAAAGCACACTCCTCTTCATCTAGACACACTGGCACCCAGGGCCAACCATTACACTCCATATGCATCAGTTTCCAGACAGCACAGCCAGGCTCTCTCGATCTCCCAGCTGACAGAGTGAGTTGTTAGGGGTAGGGAGAGGGACAGAGGAACTTTCCATTCGCAACTTCTCCACTGTTCTCCAGAATTCTTCCCCTGTGGTTGGTTTTGTTCAGTGCCTTTTCGTTTTTCTCCCTTTTCACCTCCATAATCTCAATTTGTCACCAGACTTCTTGTCTTCAAGACTCATCTCTTATACCTTCATCCACTCTCCTATAAAGCACAAATTCATCTATGCTACCCCTCATTGGGTCTCTGCTAATGTGTTGTGGTGCAGGGGTATGGTCTCTCCCTCCACAGCATGGTGCTCTTCGCTCTTCTTTATGAGTCCATGGCTGTGCACATGCTTTGCTTGGTATTTCTAGTTCCTAAGTTCCAGCTGTTCCCAACTTCGGTAATTCCTGAAGGATTTCTGCACGCTTCTTGGGACTCTGAGTCTTGTGGTCACTATTCCCTCAGCTTAGAACTATTTTCCCTCCTTCCTTGGTCCAGTTCACTGGACAGAGCTGGGGGTGTGTCCCAGGGCCTTATTACCTGGAGTTAACTCTTTTGGGGAATGTCTCATCAACAAGCCAGCATTGACTGGACTCCCAGAAGGCATATCGACTTAAATTATTTTTCATCTTTGGCAAACAAGGAAACAAGAATATGTTGTGTAGGACTCTATCAGAGTCGGGAAGTATGAGAGCAATAGAAATGATGAGAGGAGGTGGTGTTAAGCAAACTTACCACTGGTTCGACACCTCCTCATCTCGGAGCATGCCTCACTGCAGGGCTGTCCTCACTCAGCTCCCCAACCTGATACTAGGACGTGATTCAAAGAAACACTTAGCCAGGACTTAACTGTGACTCTCACTGCCTGACATTTTACAGTTAGGTATTTATTTCTTTGACTCTCAAAGGGTGTGCCTTCTTGCAATATTAATAATCTTTGGAGAAAGAAGATCCCAGCAATAATAGATTTATCATGCTCTTCCCTGACTATATAATGGAAGAAGAGATGGCAAGAGGCACAGAGGGTCTGAGGAGAGGTAGGAATGTGGGATAAAGGATGCTGCAGAAGGAAGATGGCATCCTATTTTTCTATGGGTTTGTCTCATCTCTGATACTTGTCTTGAAATAGATTAGGCATTAATATATGCAAAATGATGACTCTTTTACTTCATAGAAGAGGAGAAGAGAGCTTGAATTTCAAAGAAAGACTAGAAAATGGAAAGTTTATAATTTACATTCAATGGGAAGATTCCTTCACAATCCTAAAACTAAAGAAACCAAAGTTATTTAAAAAACAAATTTGGTTCTGCTGAAATATGTTTATATGACTGGAGGCAGGCAGTCTCTGGAACAAAATGAGGGGTAAATCATGTGAAACATAGTGTTTCATTGTTTGTTTGCTTTTTTTCCCAATGGATTTCCTGGAGGTTCCATGCTTTTTACTTACTTTTTCATGCTTTTTACTTACTGGAAAATTACCTTGATGAAGCTGATCATGACAGATGGGTGTGCTAGCCAGCTGGACGAATCTCTTGAGGGAAGAGGAATCAGATACCAAGCATAGGATCACTTAATTTCAATCACTAATCCGGCCTTCAGTCATTTTTCATAACTAGCTTTGTGTGCTTATCCACAAATCACGATAACCTATAATATTCAACGCCAGTATGATGGCTATTCTTGGCTGTCAACTTGACCACATCTGGAATTAACTAAAACCCCAATGGCTGGGTATACCTGTGAGAGATTTTTTCTCTTAGGTAAGTCATTTAAAGTGAGAAGACCTCTCTTTAATCTGTGCCACATCTTCTGATGACATCCTATATAAAGGACACAGAAGAAGGAAGGGCTTGATCTTTGCCTACTTGTTCTGACTCTCACTGGAAAGTTTATTTCTTCACTGGCATAAGAGTCTACTTCTTTGAGATTCAGGCATATACTGAGACATCCAGTTTTGGGACTGAACAACTACTGGATTCCTGAACTTCCTGTTGGTAGACAGCCATTGCTGGACTAGCTGGACCACAGTCTATAAGACATTCTAGTAAACCCCATATATATGCATATGTATATATAT
>CABHPQ010140075.1:49535-65426 GCA_902168405.1 Peromyscus aztecus | reverse complement strand
ACACACACACACACACACACACACACACACACACACACACACACACAAAAAGGGTAGTATGTATTCTCTACTGATTCTGTTTACTTGGAAAGGGAAGGAGGATTATCAAATATTATGTTAATTTACATAGAAAAATTAAAGTTTTAGAATTTGTTAATGTGTCATTATTGGGAAGGACAAATTGAAAAGAAGCAGAGGTGCTAGTTGTGGTGGAGCACGCCGGTAGGATTTGCTGAAGGAGGTGGAGGCAGGAGGATCACGAGTTCGAGGCCAGCCTGGGCTACACATTTAAGGCTGGGCAGTGGTGGCACACGCCTTTAATTCCAGCACTCAGGAGTCAGAGGCAGGCGGATCTCTGTGAGTTTGAGGCCAGCCTGGGCTACAGAGTGAGTTCCAGGAAAGGTGCAAAGCTACACAGAGAAACCCTGTCTCAAAAAAAAAACAAAACAAAACAAAAAAAAAAAAAAAAAAAACAAAAAGAAAAAAAAAGAAAGAAAGAAAAAGAAAAGAAGCAGAGGTGATTATGTAGGATTGGCTTTGCTGCAGTGCTAGGCTAGAGCAGTTGGTATTCATCCGGAGTATGAATATGGTATTCATCCCGAGTTAGAGGAGGGGCAGGCAGACAGGCAAGGAACTGTCCTTACCTAAGACTGAGATTCAAGAGTTGGTTTGGGAGTTAGTGTTTTCTTTAGTCCTGTGCTACAAGGCTGCCTTTCCCCAAGAGTTCTTCCCTGTATAATCCAGCCATTTTGGTTACCCTTCCCTTTTGTACCTTTGCCCTCTTGGCTGCTGTAACTTATTCCCCTCTCCCACACGGCCCGGCTCAGTCAGGATCATGTCCACTCTTAACTCTCTCAGATGTCCCTGTCTCTGCCTACACCCTCCCTCATACCTATAGCTAACTTTCTCCTCCACCATACCTCCGATTAGTTAATGTCCTTTCCTTTCCTTTTCATTTTTTCATTCAGTCTTAAATTTGTCAATCTGTCTACGTCCGTCTTTGAAATGCTAGTACTACAGGCATGTGCCACCATGCCTGGCAAAATAGTGTATATTAGAGTTTTGCTGTTCAAAGCAGAGGTGAAAACATTTTAGAAAGTTTTTAAATTATAATTTTGAAATAATTATAGTAAAGAGAAGTCCCATATTGCCATTTATCTTTCCTCTAATTCTTACTGCCCACAACACAATATCAAAGCTGAAGTTGATTTGTACTTTTTGTAAGAGTAGCTCTTTTTGCTGGGTGGTCGTGATGCACGTCTTTGATCTCAGCACTCAGGAGGCAGAGGCAAAGGCAGGTGGATCTCTGAGTTCAAGGCCAGCCTGATCTACAGAGTGAGTTCCAGGGACAGCCAGGGATACACAGAGAAACCCTGTCTTGAAAAACAAACAAACGAAAGACTAGATCTTCTCCATTTCAGCATAAGTGTAGGGCTGAGGAGGTGACTGAGCGGGTAAAAGTGAATAAAACGCTTGTCGGTTGCATAAGCATGAGGACCTTGGTGGATTTCTAGCACGTTGCAAAAAGCAGCATGCCTTTGTAAGCCAGTGCTGCTAGTTGGAGATGAAGATCCTTGGGGATTGTTGGCCAGCTAGTATAGCCAGTTGGTGATCAGTGAGTTCAGTGAGAGACCCTATCTCAGAGAGTAAGGTGGAGAGCCATAGAGGAGCTATGCAAAGTCAGTCTCTGGTCCCTGCACATAAACACGTGTGCACACCCCCCAGCATAAACATGTTCATGTAGTTATTGGCATCAAGACACAAACACCATACAAAGATGTTACAATCAATCAGCAATCTGTTTTCCATTTCTATGATCCCATCGAATCCTATTTAAAAAATATTTTAAAATGAAATTATATATAACTCTTTAAAATAGGCTTTCTTACATTCAACCTAATCACTTGAAATCATCCATTCAAGTTGTCAATCAGTCATTCATCCCTTTTAGTGGCTGAATACGATTTCATGGTTATGACAGACCTTGGTTTATCAAAGCACAATAGTTTGTTTGTCTAGTTTTTACCTATTAAAATAAAGCTGCTCTGAGCATTTGGGTTTCAAGATTTTGTGGTCCCTCCTCACCCCCCCCCCCCCCCCCCCATCTTTTCTTTTAAAGACAGGTTGAGTCTTATGTAGCCTTGGTTGGCTATGTAGCTCTGAATTCCCTTGGCTTAGTCCCCTCCCCTCCCCCATTCTTTCTTTGTTGAGGATTAAACCCAGGGCCTCAAGCCTGTTAAGCATTCTACCAAGGCCCAAAGTTTTATTTAATTAGTTATAAGGGGTCATTTCTTTGGATTAGGCACTGTTAAATTTATGTCATGTTTTTTGTTTGTTTGTTTTTATTCTTGATTTTTGATGTGCTAGGGATTGAACCCTGATCTTGCACATGCTAGGCAAAGTGCACTGTCACTGAATTTGCCCATGACTTAAAATATGGTAAAGGAAGACCTTCTTTTCTTTGTTCTTGTTTTGTTTTGGTTTTGGAGTTTTTTTCAGCTGGACTTGGGTGGTGCACACCTTTGATTGTAGCATTCAGGAGGCAGAGGCAGGCGGGATGAGATGTCTGAATTTGAGGCCAGCTTAGTCTACATAGTGAGTTCCAGGACTGCAAGAGCTACATAGTGATACCCTGTCTCAAAAAAAATTTTTTTTTCATATGTCCATTTGAGGGTACATGTATGCAGGTGCCCATGGAAGACAGAAGAGAGTGTGGAATCCCCTGGAACTGGAGTTGAAGATGGTTGTGAGCTACCCGTTGTAGTTCAAACTCTGATTCTCTGGAAAAACAGCAAGCACTCTTAACTACAGAATCATGTCTCTAGTTCCCCAAAGAAGACTCTTGAGGACCATTGCTATAACATCACTGCATCAGAGTCTTGTTTTACCGTAGGGGGAGGATCGAGTTTACCTCCAAATACAACACTGGCTAGTGGATATCTAGAGCCAGTGAGCAGACTGTGGGGGTTTGTGAATGGAAAATGACTAAGAAGAAACCCATAGGCTGAGCAGATATTCTTGATAAACCTACGTAACAGGATTTTTTTTTCTGAAGTCAGGCCAGATCAAGGTAATAAAGCATCACTTGGGAGGATAAAGAAGAGGGTAGAGGGACTGATCAGATATGGGGTAATGGAGTGTCCTGCTAAGTCGGCTTAGTTTAAGACTGGATTTTAGGTGAAGGCAAACAGATTGGTATAGAAGAAAACTCAGAGGACTTTGACCAAGCAAAGAACCTTTGTCAGTGTCTAGGAGTTCAGCCAGTAGGTTGTATGTTACTGAGGGTGTTTTCAGGAGGAAAGAGACAAGATCTTCCTATGTAGCATGTAGCTAGGCTAACTGGGAACACATCTTCTCCTTACCACAGCTTCCTGCGTGCTGGGAATACAGGCATGCACCATGGTGGCCTGGTTGGTATGTACAGTTAGTTTTTTAAAAGAAGTTGATGGACTGGAGAGACACAGCTTAGGGGTTAAGAGCACTTGTTGCTCTTGCAGAGGACCAAGGTTTGGCTCACCACTGTCTGTAACTCCAGTTCTAGGGTATCCAACATCTTCCTGGCCTCCTTGAGCACCAGGCACACACAAGGTACATATACATACATGTAAACAAAACATTCATACACAGTAAATAAATAAAAGGAACTGCCAAGCTCTTTTCTAAAGTGGCTGTGCTATTTTGCATGCTTATCCAGCTGTATTTGAGAAAATGCATTTCCTTTATATTTTTGCTAGTACTTGGCCACTGTGTTAAACTTATCTGTCCTAGTAGGTGTATAGTGATGTCTCTGCCAGGCTTAATTTTCATTTCTCAGTGACTAATGGTCTTCTGTGTGTTTATTTGCTGTTCATATGACCTCTTAAATAAGATGTCTGTCACCCTTAAAAAACTATTTTCTTGTTGAATTTTGTCTTTCTCCTGTTGAATTTGAATTTTTCCCCCATTGCTGGATATTGAACCGAGAGCCATGCTGGTTCTCTTAAGCACTCTACCACTAAACTCTACTCCACCACCATTGTTGAGCTTCGAGGAGGCTTCATACATTCTTGATGAGTCATTTGTTACATGTGTACTTTGCAGATAGATTCTCCATGTCTATGTCTTGTTCTTTCCCTTTCTTATAAAGATCTCTTTAAGTGTTTTCAATCTTAAGTTACCAAGATATTTTAACCATCACTAGTGTGTGTATATTAGTAATAATAAGAGTATTTGCCAAGCATGTGCCAGGCCCTGGATTCATTTCCCAATCCACAAAAATAAGCCAAGGGGAATCCATCAGGAACAAACACCATTATGGATAAGTACAATTGTTGACCCTAAGTGTCTGTTACTTAATAATTCTTGTATTAAGGCTTATTTTACACAGTACAGCATAAATTGATCTAAGCAGAAACTGAAAATTACTTTTGAACTTTTCTATCTTAACATGCTTGAAAATTTTAGCACAAAATCTTTAGTGAAAAATTGCATTTACTTGGTGTTTATCTTCTTTTGTTGTTACATTTCAGTTCATTTTTGTATGTTTGTGTGCATGTGTGCATGCGCTGTGGTATGAGTGTTGAGGTCAGAGGAAAACTTGAAGGAGTAGGTTCTCGCCTTCTATTATATGGGACCAGGGGTTGAGCTCAGGTTACTGGGCTTGGCAGCAGGCATCTTTACTTGCTGAGCCCTCGTGTTTGATTTTATAAGATCCCTGGGGAACACACATTCACAGTGCTAACAGGCTGTGATCAGTGGCCCAGTAAGTTCAGCCATTGACCATTTGGCCTATGTAGTCAGGACCTATGCTTGTGTGTAGTTACAGATTGGGGCTTCCGGGACTGTAGCATTGCACTGTAGAGGCCCTTCTCCTGTAGTTTTTGGATTTCTAGTATGTAAAAAACGGTCTGAAGACCTGTACTGTGAAGCACATCTTTTCATTTCATTGTCTTGTTTACTTCTGAGTTATAGAAATAAAATCACACTTGATTTTCCTCAGCAGGCCCTAGATTCGTTTTTGTTTTGTTTTAGAATTTATTTATTTTATGTGAGTGTTTGCCTGCATATGTGATGCACCACATGAATTTTTGGTATCTGAGGAGGTCAGAAGAAGAGTTCAGATTCTCTGGAACCAGAGTTACAGATTGTGAACCACCATGTGGGTGCTAGGAACTGAACCCAGGTCCTCTGGAAGAGCAGTACGTGCTCTTAACTATGAGCCATCTCTCCAGCCCCTAAGATTAACATTTTAAAAAATCTTCCTGAAATTCATTTTATGTTACTGTCATATAAGAGTACAACAGGAGACTAGATAATCTGGACTTTGGAATTCTGGTGTATTTGAACATTTCGGAGGTGGGTATTGTGTTTCTCTTTGTAGAAATTAACTTTAGATTTAGCCTAAAGCACAAACCTTTTTTTAGCTGTGGAAACAGTTACAATAATTAGCGTTGTAATAAATAATGGGTTTTTCATGTTATTCATCATTTGATCCATTGCAAATATCTGGTAGAATTAGAATAAGGCTTGATCGATGTTTAAGTAATGATACATTAGTGGGCTATTTTTACTTGTATGCAAATTAATTTAACACTGTGATTATCTCATCTCTACTTCTGTATACATTTTCAGGGTGAACTCATAGATCCCCCTTAAGACTTTAGAGTAAATTATGCCATTTCTAAAATGGAAACATAATGTACTTATTTTTTATTTTTATTAATTTAGTAGAAATTCTTCCAAGATTATCAAGATTTTGGATTGGAGAAATAAAAACACTAATCCTTCAAATCTATTTCTCCTAGTGACAATCTAAGAGTAGATCTGAAAAATTCTAGGACCTGGTTATGTTGTGGATTACACATGAAAAGACCCTGAAAACCCTCTAAGTGCAGACAGTTTTACTAATTGCTGTCAGGGTCACGCTCATTTCTTGGACGGTGAAAGATTTTGCTGTGGCAGCCTGTCTGCTGAGTGGAGTCTTTAAGAAAGACTGATAGACTAGACCGTTTTGAGTTGTCCCAGTTGATGTGGATTTAGTTACTATTGCCAAGACTATTAAACCTCCGCACATGCTGTCATACTGAATGTTCTGAAGACAAAGGCATTTGACCTTGTAATGAGATAATAGGTTTTGTTCATGCTGCTCTTGAAAAATTTCCTTCTGAAATATGAAATAGGACTTTCCTATTTGAAGTTTTAGTTTAAAAAAAAAACAAAAACAAAAACAAAAAACCCTCAGTGGAATTGTTTTTAAAATTTCAGGCTAGGCAGGAAGATCATGAGTTCCAGGCCAGCCCTAGAGTACGTAGTAAGACCTGTCTCAAAAAACAAGAAAACAAGTTCTAAATAAACATGCATATCTTTAAATAAATTAAAAAATGTTAATGTTTTCCACCTTTCATTTTTATAAATATCCCTTGAAGCAATAGGGTCCTTAAGGATGGTATTAGTGTGGTTGAAATCTGCCTCCCAGAATTGGATCAGTACGATCAAATGCAATACCCTTACAAATCCTAGTATTATAAATAGGAGTTGGAATGAAATTGAAACTGGTTATTAAGATTTTTGTGCCTGGGAATGGCAATGCATACCTTTAATCTCAGTCCTGGGGAAGCAGAGACAGAAGATCTCTGTGAATTCAAGACCAGCCTGGTGTACACTGGGAGTGCCAAGCCAGCCAGGGCTAGTAGTGAGACCCTGCCTCAAAACATAAACAAACAGATTTTGTGGTAAGAGGACCAGCAAGACAGCTCAGCAGGTAGAGAGAGGAGTTTCCTGCCAAGCCTGGTAACTTGAGTTCAATTTCTAGGAACCACATGATGGAATGAGAGAATCAGTGGCTGCAGGTTGTCCCCAACCTCCACCCTCCGCTTGCACAGTGGTTTTACAAGGGGTGGGGGATCCCTCCATAGTAAATAAATGAAAATTACAGTAAGAGAGGGAAAGTGAGATTGGAAGAAAATTGTACATTTCAGTGTTGTTCTCAGCAGTTCTTGGAGGGGTTCTTGTTTGTTTTTTAATACTGTTCATTAAAAACCTTAAACTTAATGTGGACATTTTTTGTTTTGTTTTGTTTTTTCGAGACAGGGTTTCTCTGTGTAGCTTTGCACCTTTCCTGGAACTTACTCTGTAGCCCAGGTTGGCTTCGAACTCACAGAGATCCACCTGGCTCTGCCTCCCGAGTGCTGGGATTAAAGGCATGTGCCACCACTGCCCGACTGGACATTTTTAACTAATACTTTATTTTCCATAGAAGTATATGTTCTTCTTTGGTTAGTAACTGTTCATTGATTTTTACTTTGAAAATGAATGCTTTTACCTGTGAAATACTTTGTGCTGATTTTACACATTTTATTTTGACAGTAAAAGTTCTTTCTTAAATAAGTCTTTTTTTTTTTTTTAGCAGATTTATGAAAATATGCATCGGTTTGATACTGTCTTGGAATTCATGAGATGGAAGCATAGGTCAAAGCTGTTTGGAGAAAATTGGAACTACAGTTTTATCTAGCCGCATCCCTGAGGTAAGGAAAATCAGAAAATCAAGTCATAGAAAATGCTTTCTATTTATTCACTCTTCATTTCTTCACTATGGGAAGTCTCTGTCACTGCTGCAACTTCATTTCACCTTCTTCGTGTCCTTGTCACACCAGGACTTGGTGGGAACTGCTCGGTGTCTTGAGTCACCTTCCTTATGAGTTAATAATTTTACTCTATTTTCATCTTAGAAATAAATGTTCCCCCCTTCAAGAATGCCCTGAGACCCAGTTGCCTTTGTATCAGTCAGTTTCCCTTAGTGTCCTGAGATGCCTGAGGTAGTGAACTTACAAAGAGAAACATTTTATTTTGGCTTGGAGTTCTGGATTCTAGTTCACAACCCTCTTGCTTTGGACCTCTGGCAGTGCCAACACCACAGTGAGAGTTCCTGACAGAGTGGACTGCCACCCTCCTAACCCTGAGAGGTATCAGAGGGGAAGCTGGGTTCCAGCATCCTCCTCAGTGACCGGCTTCCTAGGAGATCACCATCTCCCAGTTGTACCATCCTGTGACCAAGGCCTTGGCTCGTGGACCTTCAGGGGATGCTCATCCCACCAGAGTGGTCAGTCTTTTGATGCTCTTCAGTGACTTTTCATCTCATAACTTTATCCTTCATTGTAATGACTTCTTGTGCACCACCTTATAGTTGTAATTGTTAGTAGGGTAATTTCTAATCTAAGTGACTCAGAAATCATGTCTTTAATTTTTAAGAGATTACATGAGTGATGCAAAATTTTAAATAACATATACCAAAGCCTTTCACTACTCTCAATTCCACTGTTCTCCCTATCTTCCCTTCCATCCATCTTAGTGACCTGTGTTTTATAGTTAATTTATTGGTCTGTTTATGTAGCATCGATCATCTTGAGTTAATTTTAATATCTAATATCTTCCTATACAATCATGCAGTGGCTAAAGCATGGAGGCACACACCTGTAATCTTGGCCACTTTTGGGCTGAGACTAGAGGATGGTGATTATTGAGGCAAGCCTGGACAACTTTAGTGAGACTCTGTCTCAAAAACATATAACAGAGTAGGGGTAGCTGGGTAGAACAACACTTTTTAGCATGTGAATAGCCCAAAGCTGAGAAGGTGAGGAAGAGAGGGGATAAGGAAACCAGGCAATAACATTCTTGATTTTCTTTCTTTCCCTTAAAATTTTTTTTATTTTATTATTTTTTATGTGTATGTATGTCTGTGGGAGGCATGTTCAGACCTGTGTGTGGGTGTCCACAGAGGGCAGAAGATGATGTTAGAGCCCCTGGGACTGGAATTACAAGTGATTGTGAGCCACCCAGTGTGTGTGTGCTGGGAACTGAACTCAGGTCCTCTGGAAGAGAAGCAAGCACTCTTAATCACTGAGTCATCCCTGCAACCCAACTTCTTGATTTTCAAATTTATTCTTTTTGTTCGAGACAGGATTTCTCTGTGTAGCTTTGAAGCCTGTCCTGGGACTCGCTTTGTAGACCAGGCTGGCCTCGAACTCACAGAGATCTGCCTGCCTCTGCCTCCCGAGTGCTGGGATTAAAGGTGTACGCCACCACCGCCTGGCTAAATTATTCTTATAAAAGTATGGATAATGAGAATGCCAGCTTACAAAGCATTCGGATTAAGTGATGCATGTAGAATAATTCTTTTATTAAATTGACTTATGTATTTGTGTGTTGAGGGGTTGATACTTGCCATGGTGCATATATGAAGGTCAGAGGACAACTTGGGCTAGTCAGTTTTCTCCTTGCACCATGTTCATTCCAGGGATTGGACTCAGGTCATCAGGTTTGACAAGTGCCTTCATTTACCAAGCAATATCACTGACCCCATAGACCTCTTTTTAAAGGGCTTTCTCTGGGTACCGGGAGCAGTGCTAGGCATTGGCTCCACGGACTTGGGCATGCTAAGCAATTACTCTACTACTGAGCTACAAGCAGTTAGGCCTCTTAAATGTTGATATTAATATTATTTTTTATCAATATTGAGTGTTACTAATTATAATTATTGCTAGGGCTCTTCATTCTTAATATTATTTACTTGTGACCCTGTCTAGAAAAATAAAACATGAAAGCAGTAAATGAAGCTGGGTGCAGTGGTTTATCCATGTACCTTAGTACCTGGCTGGAAAATAACAAGAAAACCTTCATTGACAGTGCCATTACAATTTAGATAGGGTGGAATAGAGTCACTGAGTAAGACAAGGGTTTTGAATGAGCTCAGAGGCCGTATAGCACTAGATCTTCTCTGTTATCCTGGGGAAATGATGTAGGTGGCAGCCCTGTACATGTGTCAGTCCTGGAGCAAAGGCTTTGGTCTAGTTTGTTTAATGAAGAGCCATCCATCAGTGCCGATAGAGTAGAGGAACTGGAGTCTGGTGGACATTTGTAGACTTAGGCTTTTACTTAAGCCTGAGGTTACCAGGCTGCCATCAGAGGGCTTTAAACAGAGGTATGGTTTATCATGATCATAATTAGGATTGCTTTACCTGTGTGGTGAATATATGGTGGATAAAGGTATTTGTAGGGTATTTGTAGACCATATAGGAGGCTGTTCAAATAATCCAAGTAAAGGTTACCAGTGTCTTAAATTAGAGAACAGAAGAGGTAGTGATTAGTGTGTGGGGTCAGGATATAATCTGAAAGTAGAGATGATTGATGATAGGAATGGGGGGGATACACACGAATGACTGAGACTTTAAGTTAGCTAAGATGTGGAAGACCACAGATCTAGTAAATATGGGAGGGGAAATATCAGGAGTAATAAATTACATCGCTGCTAATAACATTATTAAATCACTTCGTATGCTCTTTGAGTCATCTTAATGTGAGAACATTCTCATGTATTAGACATTGTTTTTTCCATCCCTCCCTACCCATGCTCCCTCACTCCCACTGGCCCCTTTTCTTCCACCAGGTTGTTTTGCTGGTTCTGTGTTCACATTGTCTTAGTTAGGGTTTTAGCCTACTGGTGTGCACCACCACAGCCGGCAAGTTATTGGCTCTTGACTGAGTAATTGAGGCTTCAGATAAGACTGCTTGAGCGTTTAGTGTTTCCAAGGATCTAGTTTGTCTTCTGGTCCCAGAGTAGCTGCCAGCAGCTTCAGAGACTGATATTTCTTATTTATATTCAAAGTGAAAGATTGTCTATTCCTTAGATGCTAAAAAGCAGGCTTGTGTTGTTACAGATACACTCTCAATAGCTCATGAAGCTAATTATTTTCTTCAGATTTGGATGAGATTGTGTGTTTTCACTGTTATAAAAATAATGACTAGAATAACCCTGACGAGCTTTGGTGCAGTTGCATAGGTGTATATTGGGGTTCTGATTGCTGGAAAAGAGGTTAGAAATTGGGGAAAGAAAATGGACGAGTTGCTTGTTAAGGGAAAAGACGATATTCTTATGCTAATCCAGGCTCTGGATAAGGAGCAGAGCTGCCATGCAAACAATGGCTGTGGAGCCAGAAAGTCTGCAGCCAGAATACTCTTTCTCAGAAAGCTTGTCAGACCCGGCGCCTGGAGCTGCCTAAGGGAGGGACCCCTGGAAAGGGGGTTTTTCCTTGCCCATTTATGGAACTGGCAGCCGGCCAACTTGCTGGAAATTCCCACACCTTTCTAGTATTAAGTAAAAATGAAGGATATGGGGAAAGCTTGACAGGAAAAGGAAAGAATGACTTCAGGCTTGTTTTTTCAGCTGACTTCAGACTTTCCCTGTTTTGTTTGGGGTTTTCTTTTTCTATTTGTTCTTCAGTTCTGATTAAACTGTTTGTCAGCTTTACATTTTTTTAAACTTATGAAATTCTTGAGGCTGGAGTGTTGTCTCTGTAGTTAGAAGTACATATTACTTTTTCAGAGGACTTGGGTTCAATTTTCAGCACCCATACAGCAGTTAACGCTCGTCTGCAACTCCAGTCCTAGGGCACTAGACACACACACACACACACACACACACACACACACACACACACACACACGCAAAACAGTCATATTATGTAGAATAAAAAGATTTTTCTTTAGCCAGGTGGTGGTGGCGCACACCTTTAGTCCCAGCACTCGGGAGGCAGAGGCGGGTGATCTCAGTGAGTTCGAGGCCAGCCTGGTCTACACAGGGTAGGTCCCAGACCAACCAGGGCTATCCAGAGAAACCCTGTCTCAATAATAATAATAATAATAATAATAATAATAATAATAATAAATCTTTCTTTAAAAAAACTGTATTTCCTCCTAATTTTACTCCATGTTATTTTCCTGAAGAAACTATATCAGATGGATATATACAATTGTTGGATGCCAGTGTGATAGCTCTTTAATTCTTGTATCATTTTACAGTTTTGATTATGCAGCATTTTAAATGTCTGTATGCATGTGTATTTGTGTGTATTTGCGAGTATGTGCGTGTGTGCATGCCATTGGCTATCTGTCACTTACTGTTATGAGACAGGATCTTTCACTAAACCTGGAGGAGCTCCTAGCTAGGGTGTCTATGTCCCCTTGAGACTCCTGTCTCTACTTCCTGGGTTTTATAGATGCATATAACTGCAAGTGCTTTTTATGTGCCTACAGGGAATCAGAACTCTGATCCTCATACTTGCATGGAAACACTTTACTGGCTGGACCATCTCCTTAGCCTCTGCCCTTATGTTAATGACATTGGCAAAGTAGATATTTTTAACTTATGGTAAAGATGATTCAGCTGACAAAAGCCCTTGCTTCTCAAACCTGACAAACCCAAGTTGATTTCCCAAAGGAATCCCACACTCAAATACCACACAATAGTTTTAAAAAAAATTAAGATTCTGATGAAAGTCTTAGCAATTAAAAATGCATATATTTTATTTTCAAATGTTAGAATGAAAATTATCAGTCTCAGTATGGTTATAAAATCAGGTTATGCCAGGCATGGTGGCACATACCTTTAATCTCGGTACTTGGGAGGCAGTGGCCAGTGGATCTTAATGAGTTTGAGGTCATCCTGGTCTACAAAGTGAGTTCCAGGATAGCCAGGGCTATTACACAGAGAAAACTTGTCTCAAAAAATCAAAAACTAAGGACTAAATAAAATCAGGTAACAATTTGGCTTCTGTATTATGGTTGTAGAAACAGTGTGAGACAAACAGAGGGAAGTCCACCACATTTTTATTACTACTAGTGACCATAGCGGTGACACCTGTTCACTGGGTCTGTAACACTGGGTACGAGGTACTAAATCCTCAAGGTTAGTGATGAAGGAATGCAAGAACTTAATAGATGAGCCAGCATTGTCAAAAGTCACAATCAAGTCAGAACTGACATTTAAAACCAAGCAGATTGCTATCCTATTTAGTCTGTTAAAATTGTTCTCTAGTGTGTGATGTGAAAACTGCCTTCTCCTAGATAAATAAACTAAAGTCATTTTTATGGAATCAAGTCCATAACATCACATGGGGCGGGGGGATGTGTAACTATAATAACACAGAGTTAGAGTCTGCTTTCTACCCCTCCAGAGTGAGTCTTGAGGAAATAATTTTAAAACAGAACATGTCTTTGGCTACTTCTTTGAAGAAACATTATCCATAATGTTACAATTTTCTGGGCATTTTGTCTGGCTGTTCCTTTTGTAGTTTTCTCACCTGACTACTTTTTCAGACTTCTTTCATGGTGATTAGGCTTTTATATTTCAGTGTGTTTCTTACAATGGTATTGGTTTATCTATTGCTCCCCAAAGCTTAGTAACTCCTAACAGCTGACATTTATTATCACATACATTATCAAGAGTCCACCAAGGGCAGCAGGATATGGTGGTACATGACTGTAATCCCAGCACTTGGGAGGCTGAGGCAGAGAATCATCCCAAATTTCAGGCTAGCCTGGGTTTCAGATCAAGACCCTGTCTCAAAAATTGATCAGTCAAATGAAAAGAACCCACCAGAGGCAGGGTGTTTCTAACTTAGGTTTCCATAAAATTGTGAGCAAAATGTCCAAATAACACAGTTCTAAAGGCTCCCCTGGTTGCTCACTCAAGTGGTTATTGGCAAACCTGTTGGTTGCCACACAAGCAAGCCTTGTAGGACTGTTCAGATCTGCTTAGATCCCGACTGCTGGCTTCAGTAAGAGTGCATGAAGGCAGACGCTGAAGTACTTTTATGACCTAGCAAAAGTCATCGTGTTTACATCTTACTTGTTAGAAATGAGTCACTGAGTCTAGTCCATACTCAAGGGAGGGAATTAGACTTCACTCTCTGGAGGATGCATCAAAGCGCCTGTGGATATACTTCAGATCTTAGCAGTGATCTTTGAGGGAAGGGAGCTTAGATAAGGGTCTTACTGTGTAGCCAACGCTGATCTTTAACTGAGCCTTTGCCTTCCGTGTTGAAATTATAAGTGTGCACCACTATGCCCAGCCATTAGTGCACTTTCTAACTAAACAGTGCTCTGGGACTCTTTCATCCATGAACCTTAGCTTTTAATATCTCTGTGCTGTTGACATAATGGAAGATTTGTATCTTCAGCCCCAGATGTTTCCTTTAAGCTTGAGAACCAGATGCCCAGCAGACATTCCTTTTGGGTAGTCTCAGATGTCTAAATCTGAACATTTGAGCCTTTTTTTCTTCACTTTGTCCAAAAATCTGCTTACTCACATTTTAGTAATTGCTTAGACCATCAGTGTGAGAGTCATCTTTGGTGACTCACGCTTCTTGACCCCTGCACCCGACCATTACCAAGTACTATGTAGTCTTGATTTTTAGTTGTGTCCACTCACTGTGCTGCTGCCACCACCTGATCTTAACAACTTCTCCTCCTGCTTTACTTCTGCCCTTGCCTTTTCTAGTTCATTACATTAAAACCGGATAACTAATGTCCGTCTCTCTTACGTTGAAAACCCAGATCTTTCATAGAGTCCTTGTCTTTTCTGTCTTTTCACCCTGTTTTGTCTTACACTACCATGTTCTCCATGGTTCAGAAGCATTGCTCCCTGTTCTGTTTCTCAGAAATCTTTGCACAGACTATTAGCTTGACCGATATTTATCTTCACATAGCAGCTGAAGTATTAACTCCTCAGCACTGCTTACATGGGCTTTTTCATCCAGAATAGATCTGGACCCTCCAGGGTTTCACATTTTTTCTACCTTGCACTTAGTGCAAATATATTTTACTTTTTTTATGTCTTGTTCTGTGTCAAAAGTATTTCCATCTTTTATTTTCTTCCCCTGAGATGCAGAGCCTCCCACAAACAGCTCTACCACTGTGCTATGACTGACCCGTGTCAGAGTCTTTTAATTGTCTCATTTAGTGACTTTGAACTCCCTGAAGATGGGTCTGTTTTTCTATCATGACTATATTCTTGGTGTTTAATATGTAGGCTGATGAATAAAATAAGCTCTTATTAGGAATAATATCCAATGGCAAGAACACTATTTACACGGGACTTGAAAGTTTGAGGGGATCTAATGAATTAGTATTCTCTCCCTTTCTGTCGGTTCCTCTAATAGTTTATGACCCTTGGTTCCATTTGTATGTTAATGAGTAATTTCTATGTCTTTTACTTTCCTGTAGTTATCTTCTGTGGGTATAGCAGTATGTTTCTACTAATACCTGATGAGATTACATTCCTAGTTTAGCATTGTTCTTAGTACAACTGTATTGATTTTATAGTTATCACAGGTTTTGTTTGTTTTTGTGTTTCTGAGGCAGGGTTTCTCTGTGTAGTTTTGGTGCTTGTCCTAGCTCTCACTCTGTAGACCAGGCTGGCCTTGAACTCACAGAGATCTGCCTGGCTCTGCCTCCTGAGTGCTGGGATCAAAGGCATGCGCCACCACTGCCTGGCCTGTCACAGGTTTTTAAGCTGTAAGAATTTCTCACAGTTGGTGCTGCCCCCGTATATACCAGACCATGTCATAGACATGTTTGAGAAGGGACTTTATTGAGTACCTACTCTGTGCCCCTATAATCCTAAGTACCTTACAATATATAGTGTATATTTCATATTATCTAGTATAATTACTATAACGTATAGAGTAGCAATTAATAAGTGGAGTCGGGAATCAGACCTTTTGAATTACAGCTCTGTCACCGTGTGTGAGTTTTAATTCTTTCAGCCCACTTCACTTACACCTTTCTTATGAGGCAGTTGTGGGAACTTTATAAATCAATTTTAACAAAGCATTTATGATAGTATTGTCACAAGAGGTGAATGTGTTATCTTGCTAGTTCTCAGGATAGCTGTGAGCCAGTGAGTACCCTTTGGTTATGTAAAGATAAGGAAAACTTACTCAAAAATTTTAAGTTAACTGGTTTAAGGCATACCTCGAATTTGGATTTGGATCAATATTGTAATCGACCCTTTTCTCTGAAAAGGACTGATATGGAAAGTACACCAAAGGTCTCGTGTACTCTAAGTATGCCTTGCTA
>CABHPQ010140075.1:0-49525 GCA_902168405.1 Peromyscus aztecus | reverse complement strand
CGTGAGCTGGATATAGTGATGTGCACCTGGAAACTGAGACAGGAAATAGTTGGAGGCTAACCTGGGCTGTAAAGTGAAGCCATGTCTTAAAAATAAGTAAATGAATGAATCTGGAATACTTGTATTTGTATTTCTAGTACTTTACTTTGGTCTGTATTACATACTCTATAAATGTCGGTTAATAAGCATATGGAAGAGTGGGAAGGAAAAGACACTGAGTGACGTAGACAGGTGAAGTGCACCTTCTTCTAGATACATGCTTGGCAGATGGAGATAGGATGATCAGCGTTAGCGGTATACTGAAAGCCCGGAACAAGCATTCCTAGAATTGTAGTTGAACCATGTTAAGAGGTACGTTCTTTATACACATGCAGCTTTGTCACATTGTAAACATTTTCATCTAATCATTTTAGACTTTAGACTATCTCAGTAATATGTTTTTGAAGCAATTTACATTTATAGTAGAGAAGTTTTAAAAAATTTCTAAAATTTAAAGCACTTGTGGCAAAAGCCTGTAGCCCCAAGTACTTAGAAGGAAGAGGCAGGAGGGTCACATGTTCAAGATCATCCTTGAGTATCTGGTGAATTCATTGCCAGCCTCAGGTAGCTAAGATCCTGTCCAGGGAAAGAACAAGTTGGAAGAGGTTTTATGTGGAGATTTTAAATCATTAAGGCATGGTGGTATATGCCTATGATCCTAGTATTTGGAGGGCTGACACAAGAAAACCACTGAGTTCCAGAATTGTAGATTAGTCTGAGTTATACAGCAAGACCTTGTCTCAAAATAACAAAACCAACAACCCCCCCCCCCAAAAAACACAAGCAAATCAATGCAAAAGAACTTTCAGATTTAAACTAGTTATAAATTGTTTACCTGTCTATGTACTTTATTTCCACAGTATGTAAAGTGGAAAATGGTTCACTAGGTAACATAGAAAAACAGATTTCTTTTTATTATGTATACATGTTATCTGGTAGAAATCACACCAAGGATAATAAAGTCATAAATAAGCAAAACCTTTTTCACTAAGAAATAGTTTAGGCCTAGGTTAATGAAACCAAGCTGCCTGAACCAATAGAATAGGCCAAAAAAGGAGTTATATTCACCTAGGTGCAAATGAGCCTTTTTTCTGTTGACCTGTTTCTATTTATTTATTTATTTATTTATTTATTTATTTGTTTATTTATTTATTTATTTATTTATTTATTTGCTTTAAAGTCTTTAAGAATTTACTGTGTGTATTAATAAAAACCAAATCTTGTTGTTGTTGTTTGTTTGTTTTTCGAGACAGGGTTTCTCTGTGTAGCCCTGGCTGTCCAGGAACTCGCTGTGTAGGCCAGGGTGGCCTACCTCTGCCTCCCGAGTGCTGGGATTAAAGGCATGTGCCACCACTGCTGGCTAAGAGCCAAATCTTAATTGAAGTGATTATACTTCATGTTTCTCATATTAAAAACTCAACTTTATCTTAATTCAGATCTGAAGTATTTTAGAAAAGTAACTTTATTTAAGGTACATTTCTAGGGTCTGGAAGTATAGTTAATTTTTCTAGAGCTTGTGCTTAGCAAGCATAAGGTTCTGTGTTTAGCCCCCCTCCCCAAAGATAGTTTCTGTTTTTGCTTTGATAAAGAAGCATACAACTTATTTAAATACGTAAATTTTCTAGATGGACTTTCTTTTCTATCCATGGAATAATTATGTGTTCAAGGTGTTTTTATTGTTATTCAGTAGGATTTAAATGAATATTGATGGACAGCTTTTATTTTAAATTGAAACATTTCTATTTTCTTTTTTGTTTGCTTGCTGCTTTTCAAGACAGGGTTTCTTTGTGTATCCTGGCTGTCCTGGAACTCACCCTGTAGACCATGCCGGCCCGGAAATCATAGAGATGGGTCTGGCTCTGCTTCCTGAGTGCTGGAATTAAAAGCGTGTGCCTCCACCGCAGGCTTCTGTTGTCTTATTACTATACTAAGGAACTTTCTTTTGGGGTGGTGAAACAGTCTGGCTATGTAGCCCAGACTGGCTAGAACTTACAGTCTTTCTGCCTTTCCAAGTGCTAGAATTAGAGGCATGCACCACCATACCATACCTAGCTGAAACGTTCAGTTCAGTAATAAATAATTTAATTAGAGTAACCAGAGAAAGCTATTGATGAGGGTTTTTTCTTTTTTCTCTTTTTTCTTCTTTTCTTTAGAGCTGGAGTCATCTTTCTGATGCCCAGCTTGTTTTAGAACTCCTAGACTTAAGGAATCTCTGCCCTGTCAGCTTCCCAAGTAGAGAGGACTTAACATGAATAACACTGTACTAGTTGGTTGAATTTTAGTATGTTTATCTTGGCTGATTTGAGATTAGGAGAGATTACAACTTTCTACTAAATTACTTAAGCTTTGTAATTACAATGTCTTTAAAAAAAAACCCAAGCTTTAATTTTTAAAAATGTATTTCAACAGATCTGAGATTGTAGCTCAGTGATGGAACTCTTATTTAGCATGTGCAAGGCGCTAGAGTTGATTCCCCAGTACACACCAACATTTTTGTTTGTTTGTGTGGTTGGTTGGTTTTTCAAGACAGGATTTCTCTGTGTCCCTGGCTGTCCTGGATCTCACTTTGTAGATCAGACTGGCCTTGAACTCAGAGATCCGCCTGCCTCCGCCTCCAGAGTGCTGGAATTAAAGGCATGCACCACCACCGCCCGGCCACACCAACATTTTTAAGAATGCATTTCTGCATTTAAAAGCCAGGTTAGGCTGGTTTTCCTCTTCTCTCTTGAAAAAAATTTCATTAAATTCATTGCCTTGTTTGCTTGTTTCTAGGAATCTGAAGAAAGCAGCAGGTGAAAGTCATCGTCAAGTTGATTTCATTCTTCTATAAGGAAATCTCATTCAGTAAAGCCATTTAAATTAGTGAAACAGCAGGACCAGTAATTCAAAGTGGCAGTGGACAAGATACGTGGACATTGAACAATGACTCAGCTTTATACTTACATCAGATTATTGGGAGCCTGTCTGTTCATCATTTCTCATGTTCAAGGTAAATTGATGCTTATTTTAGCAAGTCACATCATTTCTATGTATATGAAGCACGTAAACTCCTTGATCTGCTGTCAGTCCTGTTCTTCTGTAAGTAGGTCATCCATACCAGCACAGCTGTCCACATACCAGGGAGGAAGCAATGAAGAAAACACACTAAAAGAAATTGTGAACTTTGTGTAGACACCTTTTCAAAAATCCTAGCTCTGAACCATTTTTCTTATTTCTAACATAGGCGAGATACATATCATGAGGTTCGTCTTGTGAGGATCAGATGAAATTAAGTATAAATAATCTGCAGTTTAGTACCTAAAATCCAGAGCAATAGGTATTTGAGACTGAGCTTTAAAATTCCTGTCTCTCTTAAATACAACAAAGAATAAGCACAAATAATAATTCAAAATTTGTTTTATTGTCATGAAAAGACTTTGGGAAATAAATGCACTTATTTGTCTATGCTGAGTTCTAAAATTTCTCCATAGAGTATAATCATTTTATTTGTGGCCTCTGTTGTATACTGTGTGTTCATAGATCAAACTGGAACTTACTAGTGATATCTACGATCAGATGAACTTTATTTGCATACAAACTTCCCCCTGAGTGGTTTATTTAGGGCAGTATTTTGAACTGAAAAGTTAACATTGTTTTATAAAAGGGTTTGAGATAGAACTCACCACCATCTTCATTTTTTTTTTTAGAATTTATTAAATTTGTGTGTGTGTGTGTTAGTGCACCTACATATGGAGACCAGTGTTGGCATTGGGTGTCTCCCTACTGATTGTCCCTCTGAGAAAGGGTCTCTGATAAACCTGCAACTTGCTAATTGGTTAGACTAGCTTCCTGCCATCCCAGCCCCTGGCCTGCCATCTTCATTTTCTAAAGACTTTGGCTTCCTAAGTTGCTATTTCATATATAGTTCTGAATGATGAGGGTTATTTACCCATATGAAGAAATTTGGGTAACAGCATAAAGCTTTTTAAAATATTTGTGTTAGTGCATGAGCATAAAATGAAATCATTGGCTTCTTTGTATTTACCGTATTGTTGCTTTGCTCAGAACCCAGAGCCCTCAGCTCAAGCCACTTTATCTGTGAAATACGAGAATACATAATACAACATGTTAAATTTTATTGATCACTGTCAACTAGAGTTGTCATAATTGTGAAACTAAATTAATAGTACTGTTAATATTTTCTATCTCCCAAGGAAATTTCCACTTAGATAAAGTTTTATGCTGTTCAGGTCATATATAGATAGTATGGTACACACTTCTTTTTTTTTCTTTTTTTAATTCTCTCATATTTTACATCCTGACCACAGTTTTCCCTCTCTCCTCTCCTTCTAGTTCACCCCTCACTTTCCTCTTCCCCAAGATCCATTCCTCCTCCTTTCCGTTCATACAAGAGCAGGCTGCCTTGGATATCAACTAAACATGGCATAACAACTTACAATAAGACTAGGCACATCCCCTCATCAAGGGTGGATGAGGCAACCCAGTAGGAGGGAAAGGGTCCCAAAAGCAGGCAAAAGAGTCAGAGACAGTCCGCACTCTCACTGTTGAGAGTCTCACACGAACACCATGACATATACGCAGAGGACCTAGGTCAGACACATACAAGCCTCCTGACTACCAGTTCGGTCTCTTTTAACCCTTACGAGCCCTGCTCAGTTGATTTCTGTGGGCTGTTTTCCTGTGGTGTCCTTGACCCCTCTGGCTCCTACAATCCTTCTCTCCCTGTCTTCCGCAGGATTGCCCAAGCTCACCTAATTTTGGCTGTGGGTCTCTGCATCTGCTCCCATCAGTTGCTAGATGAAGCCTCTCTGATAACGATTATGCTGGACTCTGGTCTATAAGTATAGCAGAGTATCATTAGTAATCACTTCATTGACTTTTTTTTTTTGGCAGTTGCATTCAGTTCTATCTGAGGTCTCTGAATTATCCATCCTTGGGGTCCTTGTCCTCCAAGCAATGTCAGGCCTGAGCTACCTATCATGGCATGAATCTCAAGTTGGATCAGTTATTGGTTGGCCACTCCCACAATTTCTACACCACCCTTACCCCTGGCACATCTTGCAAGCAGGACAAATTGTAGGTCAAAGTGTTTGTGGCTGGGTTGGTGTCCCAATCCCTCCACTGGAAGCCTTGCTTGGTACAGAAGATGGCTGGTTCAGGCTCCATGTTCCCCATTACTAAGATCACCCTCGTAGATGCTTGGGAGTTTCTGCTGCACTAGGTTTTTACCTTGCCCATGAAATGCCCCCAAAATCTAGTCGTCTCTCCCAGTACTCTCCCTCAACCTCCCTACCCATTTTCTCCTATATTCCCATCCCCACCAACCCCAATTCACCCTCAAAAATCTATTTCCCCTTCCCATGCATTCTTGAGCCTTGAGCCTTCCTTGTTATCTGGATCTGTGGATTGTAGCATGATAATCCTTTACTTTATAGTTAATATCCATTTATAAGTGGGTACATACTATGTTTTGTCTTTTTGGGTCTGAGTTATCTCACTCAGGATGATTTTTTTCTAGTTCCACCATTTCCCGGCAAATTTCATGATTTCTTTGTTTTTTAACAGCTGAATAATATTCCATTGTGTAAATGTACCACGTTTGTTTATCCATTCTTCAGTTGAGGGACATCTAGGTTGTTTCCAGGTTCTGGCTATTAAGAATAAAGCTGCTATGAACATAGTTGAGCAAATGTCCTTGTGGTATGGTGGAGTGTTCTTTGGATAAATGCCCAGGAGTGGTACAGCTGGATCTTGAGGTAGATCAATTCCCAATTTTCTGAGAAACCACCATATTGATTTCCAAAGTGACTGTACAAGTTTGCACTCCCACCAGCAGTGGAGGAGTGTTCCCCTTGTTCCACATCCTCACCAGCATGAGCTGTCATTTGTGTTTTTGATCTTAGCCATTCTGACAGGTATAAGATGGGATCTCGAAGTCGTTTTGATTTATATTTCCTTGATGGCTAAGGATGTTGAACATTTCTTTGTTTTTTGGCCATTTGAGATTCCGCTGTTGAGAATTCTGTTTAGATCTGTACACAATTTTTAGTTGGATTATTTGGTTTGTTGATGTCTGGTTTCTTGAGCTCAAGTTGTTCTGTAGTAAGCTTATATTGAATGGAATATCCTAGCATGAATTACACTTCTAGTTGGGAGTGGTAGCACACACTTTTAATCCCAGGACTCAAAGGCAGAGGGAGGTGGATCTCTGTGAGGTCAAAGCCAGCCTGGGCTATATAGTGAGTTCTAGGACAACCAGGGCTGCATAGTGAGACTCTGTCTAAAAAACAAAAACAGCAACAACAAAACCAAACAAAGAGTTTACATTTCTGCGCTAAAGAGCAAAATTTATTATATGTCATTTGAAAAAAATTATTGCAGATAATTTCTTCTCTGCTATATGAATGCTGTGATTATAAGTGTATGCCACCACATCCCTATGGGCAACATATCATTTGCTATGTTGTTGTTGCTGTTTAGGGGACAAGGTATTTTTTTTTTTACACTATAGCCCAGGCTGGCCTCACACTCATGGCAATCCTCCTGTGTCAGCCTCCCAAGGACTGGGATTACAGGTGTGGACCACCCAAGTCTGAGTTCCACCACACATATTTGTTCTCGGTGGTGAAATTGATGCTTCATTTTGTTGCTATATTAGGATTTTAAAACCCTGAGTCTTACTAGTAAATACTGGAGAAGTTACATACCTTATAAAGATCATTTACCTATGTAAATTAGGAAGGCTCACTCACAGTAGACCAGAATATTTCTCTTCATTTGAAGCCTGGTGGATTTCTTCTCCGTCTTTTACAGTTGATGTTTTAGAATGAACGAGGCTTTTCCATTCTGTAACCATTTGGAGGGTGATCAGGACCTTTGCCGATGTGTTAGCAGTGCTTCTTTCTGAAAAGATGTCATGGTGAGAGGCTGAGGGATACATGACTATACAAACCTTTGAAGAATATTCCTTCTCAATATTTGTTTCTGTTAGCAGATACTTACTCAGAGATAAATTTCTTTCCTGAATACTAAGTATAAGAAATTTAAGGTCGCCGGGCGGTGGTGGCTCATGCCTTTAATCTCAGCACTCAGGAGGCAGAGCCAGGCGGATCTCTGTGAGTTCGAGACCAGCCTGGTCTACAGAGCAAGATCCAGGACAGGCACCAAAACAACACAGAGAAACCCTGTCTCGAGAAAGCAAAAAGAAAAGAAAAAGAAAAAGAAAAATTTAAAGTCATTTAAATTCAAGTTATGGTCAGGCAGTGATGGTGCACGACTTTATTTAATTCCAACACTGGGGAAGCAGAGACAGGCAGATCCCTGACTTGGAGACCAGCTTGATCTACAGAGTGACTTCTAGGACAGCCAGGACTACATAGAGAAATCCTATCTTGAAAAGCAAACAGACAAGCAAAAAAATAAAATAAAATAAAATTCCAGTTATGGACTCTCTAGCTCTTACATTCTGCTTTCTTGCTGTCAGTGTGTATATATGTGTGTTATTTTTCTCATTTTAGTAGTTTATCAGTATTATTAAATTTAAAGTTGAGTTTATAGTACTAAACCACTTCATTTTTATAGTGAATCCATACTTCTCTAATTGTTTTGGCTCTCCCATTCTTCCTTTTGGAAGTGGTTTTGCCTGAAAAATTCAGTGCCATGTATGTTGTTACCTATCATTTGAGGCCATAATGCAAGGTCCTGATTTTATTACACAAGTCCTCAGCAACTTTTACTTTCTGATAACATGGTCTGGATTCAAACCAAATACCCTGGGATGAAAGGTAGATAACAGGATTTGTTTCATGTTTTCACAGTTCCTTACTTAGGCAATTAGACTTCTCTGCAAGGTGCTTAGGGAACTCCCTTTTCACAGAAGCATTTAAAAAGAATTTTTTTAAAAATCTATTTACAGGTTTCGAACCAAAAAATCAGAGACGGAATCCCCCCTCCCACCCCCACCCCCTGAATCGTTAGAAATTTCCTCAGCCTTTCCTGAAACTTCCTCCCATAGTAAATTGTGACTGTCACACACAGCAGGCTGGAGAGCCCATTACATGGGTATCACAAATATGGGAGGGGCAGATTCCTCAGTGTTGGCAGCTCTGTACTCCTTAGTGCCATAGACTTACGGGTCAGGTTTTCAAAGGACACTTCAGATTCCAGACTTTGAAAATTAGAGGCTTCCTGCTCTCGGTACTCAGATCAGAGCACGCTCTGGGCCTTGAAAACTAGTCCTTAGCGGCTAGTATTGCAGACTTCTAGCTTAAGGCGTCAGAGCCTTTGGGTCTTAACTCTTGGAAGCTTTCTGGAACTCTGCAGCTACCTGGGATCCCTAGCTTAGCTTTTCATGCTTTCTCACCACCTCGGTATGTCTGCAGTCCTTCAGAGTCTCGGTCGTCTGCCCCTGGCCACTGTAGAGCTCTTAGCAGTCTCCCAGCTCTTCATTTTGTTTTTGGTTCAAACCTTAGGGCTAGCTAGCTTTTATATTTTTCTTTTTTTAAGTCCTTTATGAATACCTCTATGATCAAGGAGTCTGGAGCAGTTGTGAGGACGAGGCCTCCTGAAGCTGGACTGTAGCTTCAGCAGTAGCAGTGGTTGCAGTGGCCCTGCAGCTGGTGTGGAGTGTCCTCAGAGGAATCCCTGGAGTGTTCAAAACCGCTGCTCTGTCAGAGTGACAGCACTGCTAGTTGTGAGAGAAAGGAAGGGCTGCTTATTTGACAGTTCCTCACTCACGGCAACCCGGCACCAGGGAGGGTCTGCCAGCTGTCCATCAAATGGCCGGTTGACTGTTTCAGATAGTTAGCTTATTTAAAGAAAAATCAAAACACTACAAGGCACTCACAGTAGGGATCTGTCCTGAAATGAACATTCTCAAGAGTGTTTCCCGTACTTAGCTCTTAGCCAGGTACCTTTAGGGAGAGGGTTCGTCAGCTCTGTCTCGGAACCATGGACCTTTTGTCATCTGTGTGTCGACCCTCTCCATACACCCTGCCATATCTGCTAGTGCTATATATATAGTAGTTTGTAAATTGGCGTTAGATGAAATTTATTTTAAGATGTATTAACTGCATTTATTATGATAAGGAAACTCAGAAGCTTTCTTCATAGAAGACTGTAATTGAACAACTTTCCAAGAATGATTGTTTACAAATTTCGTTTTTTAATACAGGGCAGAATCTAGACAGTATGCTCCATGGCACTGGTATGAAATCAGACTTGGACCAGAAGAAGCCAGAAAATGGAGTGACTTTAGCACCGGAGGATACCTTGCCTTTCTTAAAGTGCTATTGCTCAGGACACTGCCCAGATGATGCTGTTAATAACACATGCATGTAAGTATTTGCTTTGGTCCTTAAGAGTCAGGGATGAAAAGTACAATCAGACAAGGTTTGTTTTTCCCCTTTATATATGGTAGCTTTCCAAAGAAAGGAAGGATTCTTGGCTTGAATATAGAAATATTGTTATCTATCATTAAACAATTGATGATCATTAGTTATATCATGATACATCTTATTTATTTGTTTTGATTTTTGACATGGTCTCTTTACATAGACCTGGCTATCCTGGAACTCACTATGTAGATCAGACTGGCCTTGAACCCACGGAGATCCGCCTGCGTCTGCCTACCTAATACTGGGATTAAAGGCATGTGCCACCATATCTGGCTTTTTTTTTTCTCTTTTCTTTCCTGACCTTTTTAATCATGAGCTTAATGGTGTTCATTGTAGAAAATGTTTTCTGTTTTGTAGATTACCAAAAAGAAAACAAAAAGTTTACTCACTCTCCTTAGGCACTTGCATAGATAGATAGACAGGAATGGTGTTGTGATAGTTTTGTTATTTCTCTGTGGCTTCTAGTCCACATCTGCTTTATATGACTTTTCATTTCCTGCTTAGTTTTATGTTAACCATTCAGTCCACTTATGGATGGTCATATCACTGGAGTTCACATTTTTTAAACATGTATGTGTTGTGTGTGTGCATGGTATGTGTGTAAATGAACATGAAGAAATCAGAGACAACTTGCAGTCGTCTCTTCTCTCCTTCTACTGTGTGGGTTCCAAGAATGGAGCCCAGACTGTCAGTCTATGGCCTATAGTCCTGTGGCCTATAGTCCGTATCTTGGGGCACATTGAAGAATTGACTTTCTGAAACCCCCCCCCCAAATTGCAATTCAATCTCATCAATCAATTGTCTTTTTGTTGTAGAAGTAATAACGGAAGCCAAGTTTTGTAGTTTCCTAACATTCTGTGCTCTTTGAGTAGACTAGATACAATGCCTAGAATTTCACCAAGGTCTGTGAAATTATATTATTTATCCTTCCTACATTTGCTAAGGGAAAAACTCACGGACACTGACATTAATATGTTTATGTAAATTTCTTTGAAATGAAGCTCTTCAGACTGTCTCTCTGCTTTCCAATCACCTTCACTACAAAGTATCTTTCAGAATCTTCCTCTCTGTTCTTCCTAAATATACTTTCCTGAGTCATTAGGGTCTACTGACTTCACAGAGAAGCATGTTTTCCTCTCTTATCATGTATGTATAGCATGTGATCATGAGTGTAACTAGCAGAGTAGTTACATAACAGCACACACATGGAGCATTTACTTAGTAGGACTCCTCTCCCACTTGACATTGAGTTCTCAGTGGCCCTTTAGGCCTTAGTTCAAGCCTAGCACCTTTGATCTAGCTTAAATCTAAATTGACTTTGCTAATAAATCATGTGAGAATGCAATCTAAATGTAAAAAAAAAAAAGGTACTGAAGGCCATATGCAATTCATGTACCTTCAGTTCTTCTGTATGTCTTTTTAAAATTCTATGTTTATTTATTTGGTGTGTATGTGTGTTTTACATGTGTGCACACATTAGCTTGCCAGAATCAGTTCTTTCCTTCCACTATTTGGGTGCTGGAGATGAAACTCAGGTCTTCAGGCTTGGTGACAGTGTCGTTAACACTGGGCCATCTCTTGCTTTCTTTATCAGACAAAGTTTCTCTGTTTAGCTCAGGGTGACCTGAAATAAATGCAAGATCATCCTGCTTTAGCCTCCTGAATGCTAGTATCCCAGAAGTGTACCACCATGCTCTGTTCTTCTAATATAAAATTGTATTTTTTTTTCTATTGTAGAACTAATGGGCATTGCTTTGCCATTATAGAAGAAGATGATCAGGGAGAAACCACATTAGCTTCTGGGTGTATGAAGTATGAAGGCTCTGATTTTCAATGCAAGGTGAGATCTAATTTGTAACCATGAAATAAAGAAGGGTAGAACTTCGTGAGCAGTATTGAGTCCCCTAGAAGAAATGGACTGCTCCTCACACTGCTGTGTGGTCACAAAAACAGATTTGCTGAAGAAAGCCTGGCTTGTTATAATAGGATCTTACTAATTGAAGTTCCAGATTGCTTTACTTTAAGAAAGTTTTTAATCATCACAGATGGTAATTAATGCAAAAAAATGATAGTCACATTTATTTCTGGATTGTAAGGTTTATTGAAAAGACTGTAAGACAATGGATAGTAACATTTTTTCCCCCAAGACAGCAATATTAAATCCTTGTTTCAGTATGTGGTGATCTGAATAAAATGTCCTCCATAGTCTCAGGCATTTGAATACTTGATCCCCAATTGTCTGTACTGTTTGGGAGGGTGTAGAGCATGTGACCTTGTTGAAGAAAGTGTCACTGGAGGCAGGCTTAAGAGTATAAAACCTCATCTCTGTGAGTTTGAGGCCAGCCTGGTCTACAGAGTGAGTTCCAGGACAGCCAGGATTACACAGAGGAACCCTGTCTTGAAAAACAAAAAGGAGTATAAAACCTCACCTCTCTGCTGTCTGCTTGCCATTTGAGATGTGGCCCTTAGCTTGTGCTCCCGGTGCCCTGGCTTTCCTAGCTCTCAACTCTACATCCACTAACCCAGATGAGCTATCACTCTGTAAGTTGCTTTGGTCATGGAGTTTGATCACAGATGTAGAACTAATGCAAGGTTTCTGTGCAGCTACTTCACAAGAGCAGCAGCAGAGAGGATTCCTTCAGATTTTTTTAAGTTGTTATGTGTGAATTTCTTAAGAGATCCTGCCAGTGTTTTTGAAAAGCAGCTCTGTATAGAACAGCATGTATGTCAGCTCTGTCAGCAAATTAGTCCTCCTCAGAACTGGTGGGTTTCATAGAAACTCAGGGTTGGGTTTATACTTGAAGTCACTGGTCAAGTGGCTGAGATTCTTCCTGTCTCTGTCTCTCTGGTTGTATAAACAGACGTGATCTCTCCTTATAGTCATAGCCTTTTAGCATGCAGACAGAATTGTTTCCATACGACTTCCTCCACACATCTCTCATCCTTGAAAAACAACAGCTCACAGTGTCACCTGCGCCTCCTATAATCGGTTCTCTCTTTCTGGATGCAGCCCATGTGCTTTGGCAGTTGTGCTGTAGTTTCCAGACATTGAACTTGGCCAGCCAAACCCTCGAGTCTTTGACTCACTCTGCTTCCATGCCACACCTCCTCCACTCCTCACTAGTGATGTTGGTCCTTTGATACAAGTAGATGGGGATGCAATGGTTTTGTTGCTTATCCTGCATTTGCCTGTGTCGGACTGTAGCGTTAAGATCTGAGAGGATTTGTTTCTTCCAGTTGTATGCCATCAACACGCTATCAAACCTGTATGCCTTTTTAAACCACTTTTGAGGAGCAGTGGTTACAAGCTCTGAGCTAAAACAGTATTAACAAGTATCTTATGGACTTCTAGACTAAGTTGACCCAAACTTAGTATAAATTAGTCCTCAAGCCTAACTATCTGTCCAAACTCAATGAAATGACATAGTAAGGGCTTAGTAAACGTTAACATTTACCACATCGTGAGCAGTATCGGGCTGTATCATATCCCTAGGTATGCACAGACTATCTATCACACAGTAGTATCTTGGACACATAGTGTTAAGATGCTACACTTGATTAGTTTGTTAAGTACTCTTCCTGACAGCTTCTCAAGCCCCTTTTCTTCTTCCCATTCACAGTGACCATTCTAGTTAACAAATCCTAGATCTGGGACGTCAGAATCTGAAAATTCTACACAGTACTGTGCGTAGACATGAAATCACCAGCGAAAGGGACATGGGGATATCAAATATGTTGGCATATTAGGTGGCTGTCAGGTTTTTTGTTTGGGGTCTGCATTTATTAATTAGTTTAGAGAGAGTGCTCCATAGCTTATATGTTGAAATCAGAGGACACATGTTGAATCTGTGTCTCCTTCCCCCGTGTGGGTATCAGGCATCTAACTCAGGTTGTCAGGCTTCACTATTTGTTTTTTAACCTCTTGCTTTAAATTGAATTACTAGTTATCAAAGGTAATTTTTAACGCTTTGATATTTTAAATACATGCTTTGGAAGAACTTACAGAATAATGGAATGCTGATCTAATTAACTGTTTTCTTTATTAGTATTTTACTCCTGATCCAAAACCAGGGGGGAAAGCAAGAAAAATAGTAATGAAGTTAATGCTTAAAAACTGTCATTATAGCAATGAGTAATATTATCAAATGAATTGAGTGCCAAGTTTTTAAATCCTGTTTACTCTATCAAGAAATGCATTTTCTTATGTTAATGTTATAGTAAAAGCCTTACTATAATTGTGATATAGCAATAGTAAATTAGCCTTAATGTATAAAAATAGTCAAATAAAATTTAAACACACTTATTTTGGTGTGGTGAATTACTTGTTAAAAATATGTTGATGCATAATTAGTGTGGGAAATGTTGAAGGGAAATATGAGTTCCAGTATAAAATTTCTAGGTGTTAGGGCTGGAAAGATAGCTCACAGGTTAAGAGCACTGGCTGCTCTTCCAGAGGTCCTGAGTTCAATTCTCAGCAACCACATGGTAGCTCACAACCATCTGTAATGAGATCTGGTGCCCTCTTCTGGCATGCAGGCAAAATACTGTATACATAATAAATAAATTCTTAAAAAAAATTATAGTTGTTAAAAGAAGCATGTATTCATTTATATGTTTAAATAATTATCTGGAAGTGGTGGCACCCACCTTTAATCTCAGCACTTAGGCAGGGACAGGCGGATCTCTGTGAGTTTGAGGCCCTCCAGGGTTACATAGTGAGATCCTGTCTCGAGAAAGAAAATAAAAAAGACAATTGGTATCAAATTGCTATGTTAATTTTCTATTTAATAGACCAAAGAATGAATGTACTAATACATTCTTGGCTGTGCGTAAATTTATGGTGAAAACTTTTAGCTGTCATCCTAAAATACGGGAGTGTATATGATTTTTAAATTTTTACTTAAGCTGGGTTTAATGGCACATGCCATTAATCCCAGCACTCAGGAGACAAGATCTCTGTGAGTTTGAAGCCAGCTTGTTCTACGTTGTAAGTTCCAGGCAGGCAGGTAGGGAGGAAGGGAAAACACACCTGAAAAGTAAAATCTTCCTTAAGGAGTTTAACAAGTACTTTTCTAGCTTCTCTGTATTTTATAAGCATCACTTACCTTAGAGTTACTGCTGCTTCAGTGAAACACCATGGCCTGAAAGCACGTTGGGGAGAAAAGGGTTTATTTGGCTTATACTTCCACATTGTAGTTTGTCATTGAAGGAAGCCAGGACAGGAACCTGGAGGCAGAAGCTGATGCAAAGACCATGGAAAGGTGCTGCTTACTGGCTTGTTTCCCCTGGTTTGCTGGTGAAACCAGGACCACCAGCCCAGGGATGGCACCACCCACCATGAGCTGGGCCCTGCTTCATCAATCACTAATTAAGAAAATGCCCCTACAGGCTTGCCCTTCAGCACAGGCTTATGGAGAATTTTTTTTTTTCTTTTTTCCGAGACAGGGTTTTTCTGTGTAACTTGCGCCTGTCCTGGATCTTGCTCTGTAGACCAGGCTGGCCTCGAACTCACAGAGATCTGCCTGCCTCTGCCTCCCGAGTGCTGAGATTAAAGCCGTGTGCCACCACTGCCCGGCCTGGAGAAATTTTCTTAATTGAGGGTCTCTTCTCTCAGATCACCTTAGTTTGTGTGAGGTTGACATAAGATATAAAACTGTCACTATATGTCATAAAACTAACAACACAGTCACCATCATGAACTACTACTGATCCTCAGGGCTAGGCTCTTGATCTTACTCTTGACGTCTTCTCAGTGCTAGGTATAGGTGAAAGCATGTGTAAATGATTAATTACTACATACTTCATGTTCTTGCTACCTCACTGCTACTAGGATGGTTCTGTTGCCCTTGTTTTTGTCATTTGTGTGAGGAATTGTCTTCAGAACCCTCACCCTGTTCCTTGTCACTCAGCTTCAGTGCATTCTGAGTATTCTCTTCTGCCCAAACATAGAGCGTTTACTTAATCCAGACTCTTCCATTTTATAACTGCCAAATAAATTATTCTCTGGGATTTTAATTACTTTATTTTTTATGTGTATAGGTGTTTTGCCTGCATGTATGTCTGTGCACTGTATACATGCCTGGTGCCCAACGTGGCCAGAAGAGGGTGTCAGATCCTCTGGAACTGGAGTTACAGATGGTTGTGAACCACCATGTGGGTACTAGGAATCGAACCTGAGTCCTGGAAGAGCATCCAGTGGTCTTAACTGCTGAGGCACATCTCCAGGCTCCCCTCCCTTTCCACTCCTCTAAGATTTTTATTCCCTACCTTAGTCTACAAATAGTAAAGTGAGCTGGGTGGAAAATGGGGAATGGGGAGGCGTGTAGGGAAGACAAAGATGTGTCACCCATTCCGAAATCTAGATACTGCCTTTTTTGTTTTAACCTGATGTATCCTTAACCTGTGTAAGAAGGATGGTTCTTACATGTGTCTGCTGCTGGTTACTTATTTGTGGTAACAGCTCATCAGTTCTTGAAGGGCTGGCTGCCCAAGGGTTTTTTTGGCTTATCAAGACTCTCGCCTGGAATTCATGTCATACTCACCAGAGGAAGAAGAAATCAATTTATTGAATATTTTCTACTTACATTTAGTTTGTAACGAATTTGGTACATTCCCTCTTGTTGCCTCATGGTTATTCTGTAAGGCAAAACTGTTTAATCCAGTGATTTCCAGAGGAAACTAAAGAGAAGTTAGCTACTTAAGGTTATAAAGTGAGTAACTAGCAAAGCTAGGTAGGATTTATGCTGATTCTTTCTTATTTATTTTTATTATACCATGCTGCCTTCTGTCTGTTGGGAAAACCTCTCTTTCCCTTAAATGAATTCATACGATGTGTGGCTGTCTAGTTTCCCACTCACGGTGCAGAATCTCACAAGTTAGACCTGTCTTGGCAGTGTCACACTTGGAAGTGTCCCCTCTTCCTTGCTCCCCAGTTAAAAGCTGTGACATCAAGGCTTTGGAACGTTGGTGCAGTCTGCTTTTCTTCTGGTAGTCGTCCTTGACAGAGAAGACAGAGACAAAAGAGGAATTGAAGATTGGTCTTCATCTTCCATTATGTGCGATTAGTGGGCAATAGTCCATGGTTTAGAGATCTTTCACCCAGGATCGCCAAAGATGTCTTTCTTTGTTTATGTTCACTTTATATTCTGCAAAGCTATCCTCCTTCCGCCTTCCGGGGACTCAGTGCTTGGCACTTCATTGATTCATCTTCAGTTATGTAATCATTCTTTCCTTCATGCTAATTTTCTCTCATTCTTTCCTTCATCTAATTTTCTCTAGATACGGGATCTTTTCAAAGTTTGCAGTATAAACCCCATCACATCTCTTTTCTCTTTATGATAACTTCAAAGGAAAAATTATCTTAAAATCAGTTGAAATGTAGAATTTATTCATTTGGAAATTTCTAAAAAAAAATTTTTTTTTGAAAATTTCTGAATGTTGTCGACTGTCTTCCCACATGGGATTTCAAGCCATAGACTCTTTAGTCACCTTTTTAAAAGTAACACCTAATTATACTGAGGCATTTCCCTTCTGACCATCTGATATTTAAGAATAACATGGTTAATTTCTGCTTACATTCTTGCTACCTTCATAATAATGGACAGGCTCTTTCTATTCCTATTTTGGTTCAGAGTGGCATTTCACCCGGACAGCACTGGAATGTCAACATGTAGTCCCTGACATCTGCTTCCATGACTGAAGCCTTTGCACTTGTTTTCCGATGTTTAGGGCATACTTTCTACCTGGTTGGTGTCCATAATCACCTCCCTTAGCCAGCACCGTACCCCAAGTTGATGAGAATACCCTCTGCTTTGTAGTCAAATCTTAATCTCACCTAAATCTTATTACTAATGTGATTGTATTTTTCAGACATAAAATACTATGTTTTCTAGCAGATAATTACTTTTTAAAACTAAAAGCAGCTAGCTGAATGGTAATTTAAACATTCCAACATTTTTTAAAGGTAAAAATTACTAAAATTCTTTGTTCCTCTCTAATTTATAATCTAGTATCTTTATCCACCTATATGATGTTAAGGAAAATTGTCTCACAATCTTATTTTCACACACAAAAAATAATTTTTCAGTAATATTTTTGTTGTTTTGCTTTTCAAGACAGGTTTTCTCTGTGTAACAGCCCTGACAGTCCTGGAACTTGATTTGTAGACCAGGCTGGCCCCAAACTCACAGAGATCCACCTGCCTCTGCCTTCCGCCTCCCGAGTTCCCAAGTGCTGGATTTAAGGGTATGAGACACTATGCCTGGCTAATATTTTTTTAATGTAAGATTTGGAGCTTCTTTTCTCTGACTGAATTATAAATTATATTTACCAATACTAAAGCTATCCATACTCAATTTAATATGTCAAGTCCTTTAATTTTACCATTACTTTTCTTCAAGGATTCACCAAAAGCACAGCTCCGCAGGACAATAGAATGTTGTCGGACCAATTTGTGCAACCAGTATCTGCAGCCTACACTGCCCCCTGTGGTTATAGGTAGGTCAGTGCCGAAAAGTCAGGCACGATCCTCCTGACTTCTTGTCTTTGTCTTTAACAATAACTGAGCTACCCAGAGCTCAGTGCTGTAAGCCATTCTCTCCCTCTTTGTAAGATGCAGCAGAAAAATACTATACTTGCTTCATTGCTGACTTCCATTCTCAGGTCCGTTCTTTGATGGCAGCATTCGATGGCTGGTTGTGCTCACTTCCATGGCTGTCTGTATAATCGCTATGGTCATCTTCTCCAGCTGCTTTTGTTACAAGTAAGAACATACTGTTTTATATAAAATATCTTGTTAATTATTCTGTCTTGGCAATCATTTTTTCTTTGTTTTATTTCTAAGCTAACAGGTAAAAAACACTGACTGTTGTGTGCAATTCAGAAATCATTAATTCATATTCTCTGGTTACAGCTTTTCAACTGTGTTATGACTTCCCTAGAAGGAAAGATGAACTTCAATTAATTTTTTTGGATACTACTTCATTCTTTTATGTTCAAGAATACTCATGGCTTTCTTGTTTGTAGAATAGTGAGCTTTGTTATATCTGAATTTTTAAAGCAGATTCCTAGATAACGTAACTGTCTCATTTAAAAACTTGGGGAATTATCTGTGAAACAGGTTAGTAATCCCATAAATAAATCTGTATATAAAGAATTTTACAGTATGATGAAGCTTTCAAATTTAAGAAACTGGAGGAATGGGGCTGGGGTGTAGCTCAGTGGTAGAGCACTTGCCTAACATACAGCAGGACTTGGGTTCTAGCTGCAGCAATGTGGTATAAATAATTTTTTTTAAAGAGGAAACAATAATTCAGTAAGTAGATTTGATACTAGATTGCTATATAGAAAAAATTAAGCCGGGCTGTGGTGGCGCACGCCTTTAATCCCAGCACTCAGGAGGCAGAGGCAGGTGGATCTCTGTGAGTTCGAGGCCAGCCTGGTCTACAAAGTGAGTTCCAGGAAAGGCGCAAAGCTACACAGAGAAACCCTGTCTCAAAAAACTATAAAAAAAAGAAAAAATTAAATTGGGACTATTCCTTACACTGAAATAAATTTGAACCAGATTAAATTCGAACTATATATTCATATGCATAGTTTGGAAAATCTTTCTGAGTCTACCTCAGCTTGAAAGCAAGCAAGGAAGTAGTAAATACAATGTAAAAGTAGTGTCAGCTGCATAAAAACACAAGTGTGTAGCAGAGAAACCTACAAGAGGGTGGAAGATGGAACAAATGAGAACTATTGGCAGCTAATATTTACTGCAAGTGATTGCTTTACACTGTAAAAAGAGCTATAAATCAAAAAGTATAATTCAGCAAAGAAGAGACAAAAATAGATACAATTTTTTAAAGAAATATGCATGGCTTTCTGGAGGTTTTTGTTTTTTGAAAGTCTCATGATGGCTGGTTTTGAACTTGCCGTGTAGACCAGGTTGGTCTGGAACTCATGGAGATCCACCTGCCTTTGCCTCTCAAGTGTTAGAATTAAAGATATACCCCTCCATTCTCAGCTCTATGACTCTTGTAAAAAAAAAAAAAACAAGAATATTCTTTGCTTGATATGGTGGTACATGCCTTTAATCCCAGCACTCGGGAGGCAGAGGCAGGCAGATCTCTGAGTTCCAGGACAGCCAGAGCTGTTACACAGAGAAACCCTGTCAAGAAAACAAACAAACACACACAGAATATGAAGTATAATATGAAAATTACAAAATTTGAGGTATTTTCATCTGCCATATAGCCAAATGAAATGAAGCAAGACTGCGTGCATGTGCGTGTGTGCATGCCATAGGTAGACATCAGTTAACTTTTTCCAGTCACTCTCCACTGTAGTTTTTCAGACACAGTGTCAAAACCCTAGCCCCTCAAATTTTAGTTAGTTAGTTAGTTAGTTTGTTTGTTTAGATAAAAATAGCAGATTGAGAAAATCAGCCTGGACTACATAGTTCCAGGCCAGCCTGGGCTACAGAATGAGATCCTGTTTCAAAACAAACACAAATTTATTGTGAAAACAAACAGACAAAAAAACCAGTTTATCAACTATAGAGTGAGACATGATATGAAAAAAAGAGATAGGGTGAACATTTAAATACCAATTTAATCACCTTGGCTTGTCAGCCACGCCTGCATCTTATAAATCAGACAGGATTCTTAGGGAAACCTGTGCAGCCTGGGAGAAAAGACCTAAAGATACTGTTTAGAGTTAAATGAAATGGCCTGTGCAGATTAAGCATATACCAATGAGCCCTGCAAAATCTGTTAGTGAACACTGATCCCTAGAAACGGAAACAAAGGACTAAGCATTAAGATTGCCTGTGCTCCTGCCTGAAGAGTGGTTGGCTTCATGACCCAGAGAAAGCATAGGTATTCTCTGGTGAGAAAATATAGGTGAGAGTCTGCTTTTCTTTCATTCTGTATGTCCTACTTTCCTGCTTCCTCCATGTCTGACCGGCCCCTGGTGTCTCCCTGTTGTCTCCTTTTCTTTTTCATTTCTCGAGCCTAAATTCCTCCTCCTACTACTTAATTCTCCCTGCCCGGGAATTTTGTCTATAACTCCTCCCTGACTATTGGTAGGTCAGCTTTTTATTAGACAAATCAGGTGCCTTAGGTAGGGCAAGATATAACAGCAACACATCTTTACATAGTTAAGCAAATGCAACATGTCTTTGCATGGTTAAATAAATATTCCACAACAGAAAGCCTCACAGGAAGACTTGAGTTCTGTAGATGACCCTGTCCAGTATTCAGCAGGTTCATAAGAAAAACTGCTCAAGGCTGGGAAGAACATCTGAAACGCCTGGAGGAAGTAGTGTGGATGGTCACAGGAAGCTGGGAATGGTCTCTGTTAACCACTGTCTTTGAGACCAGGAAGCCATCGGTCTTGGTTAAACCATAGGCCTTGATTCAGGGACGGAGAATAATTAAATTAGTCCTGGAGTAAATGTGGCTCTGGTCCCACCTTAAAACCAAAACCCGACTGGACATGGTGGGGCACACTCTAATTCCAGCACTCACGAGGCTGAGGTAGATGAATCTCTGAATTCAAGGCCAGCTGGTCTGTATACTGAGAACCTGTCTTTAAAAACAAAAACAAGCCAGGCGTTGGTGGCGCACACCTTTAATCCCAGCACTCGGGAGGCAGAGGCAGGTGGATCTCTGTGAGTTCGAGGCCAGCCTGGGCTACCAAGTGAGCTCCAGGAAAGGCGCAAAGCTACACAGAGAAACCCTGTCTCGAAAAACCAAAACCAAAAACAAACCCTGAAGGTTCATGCTGTTTTCAGTTTGGTTCTTGGAAAAATAACACAATAATAATATTTGTAAGAATACATCTCTTATTCCCATACTCAAGTGATGGAAACAGGCAGATTAGGAGTTCAAGGTCATCCTCAACTCTATAACAGGTTCAGCACCAGCCTGGGCTACATAAACAAAAACCAGTATTTAACTTTTTTTTCTTTTTTTTTTTTTTGAGACAGGGTTTCTCTGTGTAGCAGCCCTGGCTGCCCTGGAAATCACTTTGTAGACCAGATGGTGTTATAGTAATTTAAATAGAAACATGGGAGGATTTAAAAGATCCAAATGAAACATGAGGGAATTAGATTAAAATACCTTGAATAGAAGTATGCATGGCTCGAAAAACAAACAAAGAAATGTGCATGGATAAGAAAAATGGCAAATTAGATCGCACTTAAGAGCTTAGTGGACATGGAGGCATGAGAGTAGAAGCTATGCAAAAGAATTTGTGTGTGTGTGCACGTCTGCCGCAGTGTGCATGCGGGGATTACAGAACGGCTCTAGGTGTGTGTTCCTGCCGTCCACCTTATTGGATACAGTCTCTCTTGTTCAGTGCTGGACACAGCAGGCTAGCTGGCCAGTGAGACTGCTGGGATTCTTTCGTCTCTGCCTCCCATCTCCATGTCGGAACACTGGAATCACATACAGATACTGCATCACCCAACTTTGTATGGTTTCTGAGGATTTGAACTTGGGTCCTCACTCTTGCATGGCAGGTGCTTTACATGTTGTTTCCTCAGCTCTGAAAGAATGTTGTGTGGGACATGATCCAGCACAGTTATAATCAGAATCCCCAGTTGAGAGGAAGGGACAGGAAGAAAAATGTTTAAGAAATATTGACCAGGGACTTTTCAAGTTTAAATGAAAACCAGAAACTCATTCATCTAAAAAGTTTAGTAAACTCTTAAAGATACCAAATATGAAGAAAAATACAAAGCATATCATAATCATATTGCTCAAAATTAGTGATAAAGAGAAAATTTATAATTTTTTTCTAAATTTTTTTATTTTTGTTTTATATGTATGGGTGTTCTGCCTTCGTGTACATCTATGTACCACATGTGTGCAGTGTCCTTGGAGGCCAAAAGGGTTGTTAGCCACCAAGTGACTGCTGAGATTTAAACCCAGGTCCTTTGGAAGAGCAGCCCATGATCTTAACGGTCTTTCTAACACCAAAGAGAAAAATTCAAATGCAGCTGGGAAAGGGCAGATTATAGGCTTGGCTGTCCTAGAGCTGGCCATGTAGACCTGGCTGGCCTTGAACTCATTGAGCTCAACCTGCCCATATCTCTCCCGTGCTGGGATTAAGGGCATATAGAGTTTTAGCGCAAAGATAAAGTTATAGTTTTAAGACTGTGTGTTTTTCTACATATAAGTGATAATAACTTTCTATGCTGAGTATCCTTTCATATTTTTTAAAGACATTGTCAAAATTTATACTTTTGAAATACTTTTTACAGCTGTGATGCCATGTTACATGTGGGGGAATGGGGGTGTTTGGAGGTTTTGTTTACCTTTGGTTTGGGGATAGAGTCTTACCATGTAGCCCAGGCTGGCCTTGAGTTCAGGATCTTCTTGCCTGACTCTCCCTAGTGCTACCACATCTGGCCCCTGGGGCAGGGGGAGGGGCGGGTATGTGTGAATGTGTTGGTTTTTTTGAGACAAGGCTCACCTCATAGTCCAGGCTTGGCTCTGTAGCCCAAGCTGCCTTAAACCCCAATTCCTTCTGCCCCCTAGATGCAGGGTTACTGATGTATGTCACCACACTCTGCTGTGCTCTGTGTGTGTGTGTGTGTGTGTTTTCACTTGCTAATAGACTATGGCCATCTCTTCATGTATTGTTTGTTTTTGTGTTTGTTTTTTGTTTTGTTTTGTGTTGTTTTTTTGTTTTTCGAGACAGGGTTTCTCTGTGTAGTTTTGGTGCCTCTCCTGGATCTCTCTCTCTGCAGACCAGGCTGGCCTTGAACTCACAGAGATCCACCTGGCTCTGCCTCCTGAGTGCTGGGATTAAAGGCGTATGCCAACACCGCCCCGGCCATCTCTTCATGTTAGTGGGGCACACAGCATTCTACCTCATAAACTCCATTTCTAGTGGACTATAACAGAATTTTTTCATGTGGTGAAGATTGATTAGGCTATGATTCTGCCTGAAGGAATGATGGTGTGGCAAGTCTTGGCTCAGAGTATCACAGTGTTCCAAATTTAATATAGGTTGTTTTCTACTTTCTTAAAGACATTACTGTAAGAGCATCTCAAGCAGAGGTCGTTACAACCGTGATTTGGAGCAGGATGAAGCATTTATTCCAGTAGGAGAATCACTGAAAGACCTGATTGACCAGTCACAAAGCTCTGGTAGCGGATCTGGACTACCTTTATTGGTAAGCTAAAAGCCTTTTACAAATGTAAATGGTGTATTGATACAGATGTGATGTCATGGATAAGTGGGCATCTTAGTTACTGCAGATTAGGAAACAATAGACACATTTTTTTCATGTAGTAATGAAAGATGAAATTGGTTAAAAATAAGAAATGTGAACCAAGGAAAATAGGATAAGCAAGATAAAGCCATAGTAAGAAAAAAGTAATACTTACATAAAAGGTTTAGGATAATAAAAGGTTAGGATATGAAGTCCTGTGTAAGTGCAAGGTAGCTACATAATTTGCTCTAAGCTCGCCGCTCCCCCTTCCACTTTGGTGCTGGAGTTTGAGCTAAGAACCTTGGGGATGCCAGGTGTGGTGGCATTATGTTCCCCAAAATATTATGTACGCTAATAAACTTATCTGGGGTCAGAGAACAGGACAGCCACAATATTAAACATAGAGGATAGGCAGTGGTAGCACACGCCTTTAATCCTAGCATTCCAGAGGAAGATATCCATCTGGATCTCTGTGTGTTCAAGGATACAGCCAAGCATGGTGACTCACGCCTTTAATCCCAGAAAGCGAGCCTTTAATTCCAGGGAGTGATGACAGAAAGCAGAAAGGTATATAAGGCGTGAAGTCCAGAAACTAGAAGCATTTTGGCTAGTTAAGCTTTCAGGCTTTAGAGCAGCAGTTCAGCTGAGATTCATTCTGGATGAGGACTCAGGCATCCAGTCTGAGGAAACAGGATCAGCTGAGGAAATGGCAAGGTGAGGTAGCTGTGGCTTGTTCTGCTTCTCTGATCATTCAACATTCACCCCAATACCTGGCTTCAGGTTTGTTCTCATTAATAAGAACATTTAAGATTCATGCTACAGCCAGGCAAACATTCTACTACTAAACTACATCCTCAGCACTTGGTTTTTGAGACAAGGTTGTCTTGTAGAATTCAGGCTACCCTTGAACTTGAGATCCTTCTGCCTCTGCTTCTGTTTCCTAAATGCTGTGGTTACAGGCATGAGCTACCATCCTCAGCTAGGTGTTGTAAGTATTTTAGTAACCAATTAAACAAGTGTAAGGTTACTTGTATCTTTAAGGCTAAACTAATTAGCTGAGAGAAGTAAAACATTTAGGTCTAAAAAGGGTTACAGGTAATTCGGATGGATGAGTGGATGGGTGGATGGAGATAATCAGCTTCACGGATGGAGAATAGCATTCTGAGGGAACCCTCCTAATCACAACGCTACATTTTCAGGTAGTTTTTTAACTATTTAATAGCATTAATTAAAAGTAAATACTTAATGACAATTTAAAAATTGTCTAAAGTAATCTGTGGTAGAATTGGAAAGGTGAGAGTAGAGGTATCTTTGTCTGCAGATAGTGTGATTATGGAAAAAAATCCCAAGATTGGGACACACAAGCTTGTTGCAACCAGTGCTTGTCAGTTTGCAGAATACAAAGTCATTTCAGTTTTACTGATTTTATATATACTAGCAACATGTCTGGAAACTGAAAGTTAAGAAATAGTATCATAGCCCAGTGGTGGTGGCGCATGCCTTTAATCCTAATCCCAGTTCTTGGGAGGCAGAGGCAGGTGGATCTCCGTGAGTTCCAGGAAAGGCACAAATCTACACAGAGAAACCCTGTCTCGGGGGAGAAAAAAAAAAAGAAATACCATTTAAAATAGTATCAAAAAGCATGAAATATTTTTAAAATAATCATTGCAAAATTTGTACATTGGAAATTATTGTTGAAATATTAATTATTAATGTTAATTATTAAGAATTTTTAAAGTACATTGTTTTCTACTTGTTTAAAGATATTACTGTAAGAGCATCTCAAGCAGAGGTTGTTACAACCATGATTTGGAACAGGATGAAGCATTTATTCCAGTAGGAGAATCATTGAAATTAAATATTAATTCTTAAATATTCTTAAGACCTAAATAGATAGAGGTGTATAGCTTGTTTATGGATGAAGCAATTATTCCGGTAGGAGAATTGGTGAATTAAATATTAGTTCTTAAATATGCTTAAGACCTAAATAGATGGAGGTGTAGCCTGTTTATGAACTGAAGGCAGCAGCACTACCTAGGATGTCAGGTTGTTGCCTCATGCTGAAAGGTGGTTTCATTTCAGTCCAATAGAAATCAGAGTAAACTTACACAGAAATGCATGAACAGAATTATAAAAGTACAAAGGACTAGATGTGCTGAGTTATTAGAAAAGAATGCAGGACTAACCACATGGCTTCTGAACTTACTTTTAGAGCTACGCTAGTTAGTATTGTATATTTGGTGGGACAGAGCACAGCCTAGAAAGGGACAATTATACAAGAGTGTATGTGCATGGGTGTTTTTGCCTGCATGTATATCTGTGAACCATTTATGTGCCTGATACTCAAAGAGGCCAAAAGAGGGTGTCTGATCCCCTGAAGCTGCTAGAGTTACAGATTGTTGTGAGCTACCCTTAGGTGCTGGGAATTGAACCCAGACCCTTTAGAAGAACAGCCAGTGCTCTTAACCAGTGAGACATCTCTCGGACCCAATCAGTTGACTGTTTGTTGTTGTTGTTGGGAGCGTTATCTATGTAGACCTGGCTGATCTTGAATTCAGAGAGATCTGCTTGCCTATGCCTGGGAGTGCTGGGATCAAAGATGTGTGCCACTCACTGATCATTGATTTTTTATCAAATCATTGATTTTTTATTTTTTTTTTATTAATTTTTATCATTTTGGCTTTTTGAGATGGGGTTTCTCTGTAGCCCTGGCTGTCCTGGAACTCCCTCTATAGACCAGGTTGGCCTTGAACTCACAAAGATCCACCTGCCTCTGTCTCCTGAGTGCTGGCTTGGCACCACCACCAGGTGCCCTCAATGATTTTTAAAAGATTTTGTTATAAAAGGTTACATGAGGCCATTATTTGTTTAAAGTACTGAATTATTTCAGTGTTAAATAACTTGTCTGTTATTTAACACTGTTAACAAATGATTGCAGAGAAGAAAACCTCAGGTATCCATTTGCTACAAAGTGAATGTGTTCCTGTACCTCACTCAGTATACAAAATTAAGTTGAAATGGAGGGTAGATCTAAATATAAAAGTTAAACTAGAAAAACCTCCAAAAGAATTTTTTAAACTGATCATTGTGAGTTCAAGGACAGCCAGGGCTGCATAGGAAAGAAACCCTGTTCCAAAAACCAAAAAGAGCAACAACAAAAAAGGATGAGAATCAAAAGATGAATTAGGGGTTAAATAGATCTGATAAATATACAGGCTATACAGAGAGCTTGAACAGCTCCATAACAAGACAGCTCAAATTTTTTTCAATGGACCAAAGATTTGAACAGATACTTCCCTAAGATTAAGAATGACAGATAAACAAACACATCTGCATTGTGTGTTTGTTAATGTGCAGGTTAAATTGACCAGGGTAATGCTGGGATATAGATTATCTTGAAATTTTGTACATAGCTGATTAAATGCAAAATGATAAGGCATTTTGAAAAATAGTTGAGAGTTTACTAACAAGTTAAGTATATACTTTGTTTTAGCCTCAAACTCAGAGATGTGCTTGCCTCTGCCTCCCACGTGCTGGGGGTGTATACAGTAAAACATTTCTGCTTTTTGGCCTAGAGATATTAAAAGTATGTTTACACAAAAGACCTAAAGGTGAATGTTCATAGCAAATATAGTCTAATAAGTAAATTAGAAATAGCCTAAAAGTCCACCAAATTGGCAAATAGATAAACAAATAACACATTCATCAGTGTGGAGAAACAAATCAGTAACAACAGAGATGAATTTCAAAGACACTTTATGCTTAGGGGAAAAAAGCCAGATATAGAAAACTGTAAATAGTGTGTCTATTTACATGACTCAGAAAAGGTAATACTCTAGGAACAAAACAGGTAAGGAATGCCAGCACAGCCAAAAGGAGTTCATCACGAAAGGAGGAAACATTCGTAAGTCTTACATGAGATTTTGGTAATTAGATGATTAGGCATTTATCAGTATTTACTGCTCAGTTTTCAAAATGTACACTTATTTTACATATAAATTATACTTGAATAATCCTGACTTTAAAATATTACAGAATGAGTCTATGCTAAGTGATTTATGATGTAAGCCATTTCAGCTTTGCATAGCTCCAGCCTCAGATACACACTTCCAGCCAGAACATCATGTTCTTTTTCATTTAAAATTACTAGTAGTCTGAAAATGAAAGACACAGTATATATGTACTTCAGGTATTATTCCCAACTACTGCTTATGGCCTATGAGCCAGGAATAGAATACAAGTGAAGGTGTATAAAAAGACAAAATTGTAATTCTGACCCGTATAGCCAGGGAGAGGGAGAGAGAGAAAGAAGATGATAAAGCAAGACAAACAGCACTATATAGAAAATTGGGCCTGCAGCAAGAGGAATAAATGAGTGCATTATAAGCACTGGGGAGCCAGAGGCAGGCAGATCTCTGTGTCTGAGATCAGCCTGGTCTACATAGTGAGTTACAGCAAAGCCAGACCTGTTAAGTAGAGAACCCTGTCTTAAAAAACAAAAACAAAAAAGAAGTTAGAATAGAGCTTGAGGATTTGTTTGAAGGTTCCAGCAGGGGAGCAAAGTTCTTTCTATAACCTTCACTGAAGACCATTCCTCCTCTATCTGGGGACGTTTTGAGAGGGATCCACATGGAGTGTTGAGAGGGGAAGGGAATACCTGCCTGGTCATCCAGATCAGCTGAATCAACCCTAGCAATCAACAGACTGATAGATGTCATAGCCAGATCACCCTCTCATTCAAAAGATTGTAAGAGTCAGAAATGGTGCATGACTCCAAGGACATAGTATCTTCCAACACAACAGGACCAATACACATATGAACTCATAAACTGTGGTAACATGCACAGCTTCAAACAAGACAAAATCCCAGCACTGAGAAGGGGAGTTAGACACATAGTCCCGCTGCTAACCAAAAAGGATCTGGGAGGAATTTGGGGAGGGGAAAGAATGAGCGAAATATGCTGTATGAAAAAAAATTGAATTAAAAAAAGAAAAGTTGGAATAAGGGAAGTGTAGATAAATAGTGAAAACTGGGGCTGGGTCAGATCATCTGGGATCTTAGAGACTGAGGTAAGGGTTTAATTATTTACATTTTGTATAGTAACTTACCCTAAACTCAGTGGCTGGAAGACAAAAATATTTATTGTTTCTCATGACTATGAGTCTGTTGGGAAGTTTTATTTCTAGACTTGCTCAGCTACTGATAAGCAATAGAGCTTGTGTATAGGATTGACAGTTGACATAGCACTTCTCTCTGTGGGAGGCAGGGTCCCAGGAGCAGGAAAGAAAGGGCAGGTTGTGGTACACAAGCATCTGTGAAGTCTACTGGTCACACATTTGCTATTCTGTTGCCCAAGAGAAGTTAAGTAACCAAATCCCAAGTCTGTGGGGAAGGAGACTTCTCAAGGGTGGCTGTGTGTGATTTCAGTATTCATTATTCATTGCAGCTTTTAAATACTATAAATTTAAACATTGGAGTTAATATATTTGCATTGGAGCTATTTGGACATGCCAGCCTTTTTAATGGAATGACCTGTCACAGTTTAGTCAGCCTTAATAGATTCTTTTCATCAAGAGCTCAAAACTGTACTACTTCTTTCCTGTATAGGTTCAGCGAACAATTGCCAAACAGATTCAGATGGTTCGGCAGGTTGGTAAAGGCCGTTATGGAGAAGTATGGATGGGTAAATGGCGTGGCGAAAAAGTGGCAGTCAAAGTATTTTTTACCACTGAAGAAGCTAGCTGGTTTAGAGAAACAGAAATCTACCAGACGGTGTTAATGCGTCATGAAAATATACTTGGTAAGTGTCCTTTACTTTAGTTAAGTTCCTCATTCTGGCAAGGGTGTTTGGGTCAGGGGAGAGCCTGCCATGTGCGTGTGGATGCTAATGTTTGTGTAGGTAAAAGAAATCCAGTAGAGTTCATAGTGAACTAGAACACAATCCTGAATGCCAAGAAAGCTTTTTATTACTCTAAATAGCATTGGGTTTCAAAAGGATAGTAAAGCTAGTTCATTGAACGTACATAGTAATGGAAGCCAAGTCTTTTGTAGAGAACTTCAGTACTTTTTCTAGGGTAAATACCCCCCACCCCACCCTGAGCTGAGGACCGAACCCAGGGCCTTCAAGCGCTCTACCACTGAGCTAAATCCCCAACTCCTTTCTAGTGTAACTTTAACTGCATCTGCCTTTAGCTTTTGTGAGCAGAAGAACCCAGTGTGTGGCTTCATTGTGTTTTCTGCCCCCATATGTTCCTCTCAACACCTTACCTCATTTATATAGTAGTGAAATAATGTAGTTAGCTGATCAGTAGAGTGTATAAACAGACCTCGTTTTCCGGAGTTTTCTTTCGGCTCCTGTTGCACTATCTCTTACTCTGTAAAGACCATTGCCTATTGCCAAGCACAGACATTTATGTTTATTTCCTATTGCTCCTGTAAAAAATTACCATGAACTGAGTGGCTTAAAACATCAGAAACATGGCCGGGTGTGATGGCCCAAGCCTTTAATCCCAGGCTGAGGCAGATGGATTTCTTGAGTTCAAGGCCAGCCTGGTCTCCAGAGTGAATTTCTAGACAGCCAGTGCTACACCAAGAAACCCTGTCTCTAAACCACCCCCCAAAAAGAAAAGAGAAAAACAGCAGAAGCAGAGTGGGGAGATGGCTCACCTGTTGAAGGAGTTGCCTACTAAGCAGAGACCTGAGTTCAGAAGCCTTATACATGAAGAGCTAAGTGTGATAGAGTGCAAGCTTATAATCACAGTGATGGTAAGGTATGGAAGGTGCAGACAGGAGGATCCCTGGAGCACTCTGACCAACTAGCCTAGCCTACCTGTCGAAGTTCTGGGTCAATAAGACAGCAGAGGAACACCACCTAAGGCTGGCTGTCCCCTGACCTCCAAAGGCACTTCACTCACGTGTATACATGTATATACACGCACACACAGAGGGAAAACAACCGATTATCCCCCTTAGTTTTAGGATCCAGAATTTTAAAATTAAGCTGTTGGCAGGGCCATTCTTTCTCTGGGGTTTCTTCCTGACTGTACCAGTCTTGAGTGTTCTTTGACGTACAGACAACTGTTGTTGGTTGTTTTTCACTCCTTGGCAGCCCGCTGCCCAGCTCCCAAATCAATACATGAAGGCTTATTCTTATGAACACCCGGCCTTAGCTTGGCTTGTTTCTAGCCAGCTTTTCTTAACTTCAATTATCCTGTCTATCTTTTGCCTCTGGGCTTGCATCTTTCTCTATTCTATGTATCTTTCTTTACTTTATACTCCATGACTTGCTCTGTAGGTGGGTGGCTGGCCCCTGATGTCCTCCTCTCCTCTTTTTTCTTGCTCCTTGATCTTCTCTTCCCAAATTTCTCCTCCTATTTATTGTCTCTGTCCACCATCCCCGCCTGTCCTTTCTCTTGCCTTTCTATTGGCTGTCCAGTTCTTTATTAGATCATCAGGTGCTTTAGACAGGCAGAGTAACACAGCTTCACAGAGTTAAACAAATGCAGAATAAAAGAATGCAGCACATCTTTGCATCATTAAACAAATGTTCCACAGCATAAAAGAATGTAAGACATCTTTGATTAATTAATATTCCACAACAGGCAGCCCCCCTTTCTATGTTTCATATGATCTTCTGTGTGTGTTGTGACCACATTTCCATCCTACAGGACACTCGTCAGCTAATTTGAACCCAGTCTGTGTTGCGCATGGCTTCATATAAATACAATTCCACCTACAAAGATCCTGTTTCCCATGTAACTTAAAGGATCTGTTTTTCAACCTGAAATTAAAAACTTTGATTTGGGGTGTTGTTTTTGTTTCTTTAGACAGAGTCTTACTCTGTAGCCTTGGCAGCTTCAGCTTGTGCAGCCCTGCTGCCTCCGTCTCCTGACCCTGGGATTACAGGCATGTGGTGAGGTCACTCCCAGGGAAGGAGCCATTTCAAGAGAAAGTCATGTGGGAAGTTGCACTTGTGGGTTATTGTGTAATACATGACTTCTTCTTCTTAGTTGTTATTATCACTTGTGATTAATGTTAGGATTATCATAAATTAGCTGTATGTGTTGGCACAGGCATGTAATCTCAGCACTAAGAGGCTGAGTCAGGATGATCACAAGTTTGAATGTCACCTGGACTACATAGCAAAACCCTGTTTTTAAAAATACTCTAAATTTGGACTGGAGAGAGATGGCTCAGTGGCTGAGAGTGCATACTGTTCTTCCAGAGGACCTGGGTTCAGTTCCCAGCACCCACATTAAGAAGCTCACAACTGCCTGTAAGTCCAGCTCTAGAGGACCTGACACCCGCCTGACTTCCTCCTCCACAAACACAACACACACATAAATTTACTGTACAAATGTAGTGACACTACAATACGTAGTGACATATGAAATGATTTTTTTGGTTACACAGTCAAAACATTTTGCGTGTCAAATTAGGAGAGTACTGTCTGTACAGAGTAAGTAGTTCATTTCCAGTATCCTGAATGTGCATCTGTAACTGCCTCACACCTCTGCTGATAGCTAACCTTTTAAATTCATTAACTGAACAGGTTTTATAGCTGCAGACATTAAAGGCACTGGCTCCTGGACTCAGCTGTATTTGATTACTGATTACCATGAAAATGGATCTCTCTATGACTTCCTGAAATGTGCCACATTAGACACCAGAGCCCTACTCAAGTTAGCTTATTCTGCTGCCTGTGGTCTGTGCCACCTCCACACAGAAATTTATGGTACCCAAGGAAAGCCTGCAATTGCTCATCGAGACCTGAAGAGCAAAAACATCCTTATTAAGAAGAATGGAAGTTGCTGTATTGCTGACCTGGGCCTGGCTGTTAAATTCAACAGGTAAATGACTTTTTTGTTCAACATTTGGAGATTATTTTGGTATCTGACAGGTATTTATACCCAGGGTTGCTTTGGGGTCTTTCGTTTGTTTTTGTTTTTCTTTTCACAAAGCTGCATTTCACTCTGCTTTTCTGGGCATTATTGGGGAATGAACCCAGGATCCTACATATACTAAGCACACACTGCTACTAAATCACATCTCCAGCCTCTACACATAATTGTTGATTTCCTGGTTTTCGTGCTTTTATTTCAGTTTACCTCTACTTGCTCTTTTTTCAGATAGTCCATGTAACATATAAGTAACTTGTGACCCAAATATTGGGCATTAAGTTTGCTTCCAGTTCATCTGTATTCAAAAAGATTATCGTGAAACTGGATGGTGGCGCAAACCTTTAATCCAAGCACTCTGGAGGCAGATGCAGGCAGATCTCTGAGTTCTGAATTCAAGGACAGCCAGGGCTACTCAGAAATACTCTGTCGGGGAAAGAAAAAAAAGAAAGGAAGGCCGGTTATCATGAACATTATTGAATTTTATATTTATGCGTATTATTCTACTTTTGAGCACTTGGATAAATATTTTCTTCATAATGGATTTCTAGAGAAGGGAGCCTCCTAGAGGAGTTTCCACATACTAACTTGTGGCATATTGTATAGTACTGCTTCAGAACAGTATAGTATATGAATTTATACTCCTGGAAATATGGGGAGATAGTTTCTTTTGATATTGTCAATTTTCCAAAACAATTAGAATTATAAAAATTTCAGGAGCTAGGCAGTGGTGGCACGTGTCTTTAATCACAGCATGTGGGAGGCAGAGGCAGGCTACAGAGCAAGTTCTACAACAGCCAGAGTTCACAGAGAAACCCTGTCTCAAAAAAAAAAAAAAAAAAAAAACCCAAAAAATCAGGTAACTGTTGAAGCAGTTATAATGTATTATAATGTAGTCTAAGAATGGAGTCATTGTTTCACATTTCAGAATTCATTTAAGGCCACAAAATAAAAATAATGCTTGAGGGACTGAAGAGATGACTTAGCAGTTAAGAGCACTAACTATTCTTGAGAGACTGAAGATGACTTAGCAGTTAAGAGCACTAACTATTCTTGCAGGGGCCTGGCTTTGGTTCCTAGCACCCAGATCAGGGGATCTGGTCTCCATGGATACCTGCACTCATTTGGTACACATAAACTCATGCAGGCGCACATACGTGCATATAAATAATGATAAATGGGGCTTGTTTTGAGGCAGGGACTCACTCTTATCACCCTGGCTGGTCTGGAACGCTATGTGAACCAGACTGACCTGGAACTCACAGAGATCTGCCCACCTCTGCCTCTCAAGTGCTGGGATTAAAGGTGTGCTCCACCATCTGCCTGATCTTTTCTTTTTCTTTTTTTAATGCTTCACAAATTTGTCATCTTTGTGCAGGGGCCATGGTAATCTTCTCTGTCACTGCAGTTTTAGTCTATGTGCTGCCAAAGCGAGCACCGCCAACAGTGTTCTTGATCAGTGTGGTATTTGTTGGCTTCAGTATTCGTCAGATGCTGTGTTAGTTCTTCCTAGTTACCTGACAGAAAGCAACTAAAGGAAGAGAAGGTTTGATGTAGTTCATGGTTGAAGGGTCCAGTCAATCTATCATGGCAGGAGAGCGTGGTGATGGGGACCTAAAGTGGCTTGTGACATCGCATGCAGTCAAAAAACAGATACTTGACTTGCTTCGAATTTTCCCGTTTTTATTCAGTCTGGGCTCTAGTTGGTGCTGCCCACACCCAGGTTGGGTTATCCCTCCTTATTGAAACCTCTGGGAATATCCTCAAAGACACATAACACCAGAGTTGTGTGTCTTCAGTTTAAGATCCCATGTCCATTCACATAGACAGTTAAGCATCACAGAGCTGCTTCTTACCAACTTGACACCCAAACTCTTGACATTTAATCCATAATATTCCACCCTTGATTATTGACATTCATGATTTACCTCATGGTAGTCATGCAAAAATGGATTTAGCTCTCTGTAAGAGTCCCTAAAGTCTTAACAGTTCTAAAGTTGCTCAAAGCCAAGGTTCAGTGCAAGGTGTGATGGCACACACCTCTAATCCCAGCACTCGGGAGGCGGGGCACATAATAGAGAGAGCATGTTTCCAAACAAAGCAGCAACAATAACAAAAGCTTAAGATCAGAGTTTCTCACACCCTTGGAGCAGTCCCTTAACTGTGAGCCCTTTTGAGATCAAAATTAAGGTAGACATTTCCAGTATACTATGTCACAGAATAAACATTTCCATTCCAAAAGGAAAGAATACAAACATAGCAAGGAAGCTAGACCAAAGCATGACTGAAACCAGAACATCCACTTGGCCTGCAGCTCATAGCTGGTACCTGACATTTGTGATGGCATCATCTGGGCGCCAGTGAACCTGGATATCCCCATCCATCTTGGTTTGCTGCCTGCAGTAAATGTAGCCTCTCTCTTAGACTGGCTCTGTTTCATGCTTGCAGCTTTTCTTTAGTGGACATTCATAGTCTTAGTGTCTCCAACTTCCTAGATCTCTTATTCTAGGGAATTCAACACTGCTGCAGTATTCTTTTGAAGAACCTTGATAAAGCCTCCCTGGCCATATAACTTTTGCATTTGGTTAGGCCTGCTGAACCACATGGTGATTCGAATGAATTCTTCTGCTTTCTCATCACTTAGCCTGGCCCCATTCTGCCATAGCTGTATTTGGCCTGTTTGTGCCTTGGCAGCTCAAACTGGGAAAATCCTTTTCTGTAGGATCATTTTGGAGCAGGGTTAAATAAAAAATTTTCCTGAAACCATACTTTCCTAATTAAATAGATGATTCTGTAGTTAATAGTTAATTGCAAGTTTGGGTTGTGCTGTGGGATAATGCTTTGTACACTGGTTTGATAAAACGCTGATTGGCCAGTAGCCAGGCAGGAAGTATAGGTGGGATAAGCAGATGAGAATTCTGGGAAGAGGAAAGCTGAGTAAGGAGATGCCAGACCGCCGTCCAGGGAGCAGCATGTAATGGTACACAGGTAAAGCCACGGAACACATGGCAGCATATAGATTAACAGAAATGGGCTGAGTTTAAAGGTAAGAGCTAGTCAGTAGTTTGCCTGAGCTAATGGCCAAGCAGTTTTAATTAATATTAGCCTCTGTGTGTTTACTTGGGTCTGAGCGGCTGTGGGACTGGCGAGTGAGAGAGATTTGTCCTGACCACAGGCCAGGCAGGACACAGGAAAACTTTCAGCTACAGGGTTGGGAAATTTTAAATTCATAAATGTAAATTATATATAGTATATTCATAAATATGTTGTGTTATATATGCAATAATTTATTTGCACAATCCCTGAAAGATAAAATTTAATCACTGTCAGTGGCTCCCTGACTCAAAGAAGCTAGACTGGTTTTAATTAACCTAAGCAAGACTTAGGTGAGCCAGTTCTTTACACAAAAGTTCATATCAGTGTACTAAAAGGTTATGATTTGTGGAATAGTGAAGACAGTTCATGGAAATGTAATCATATGATTAGCCACCTTGGCAGTTTAGGACTTGGCTGCCATAAATTTATAGTGTAAATTATTGACCTGCATGCTTTTTTTTTTTTAAACTTAAACTCAATTTTTTTATATACGTTCTACTTTTTTTTTGTTTGTATTGGTTCAGCAGAAGCCAGGAAAATAATTTTTAAGTATTGGAATGTTGTCTAACTTTGTATTGTTAACTTTATTGTGTATAATGGTGAACAGTGGTCAATAGTTTTATACTCCTTTAAAAAATAAGCAAAGTCCAGTGAGATGGCTGAATGGGTAAAGGCACTTGCCGCCAAGCCTGACAGTTTTATCCCTGGACCCCAAGTGGTGAAGGAAAGAAACGACTCCTGCAGGTTGTCTTCTGACCTCCACACGTGTGTCCTCCCGCTCCCTGACCACGGGAAGGAGTGACCCATGCCACAGCTAGGACGCCGTGCTGTCTTCAGGCTTCCTCCACCAGACAGCTTAGTCCTGGGGTTAGTTAAGAATGCTGCTGCTGTTTCCAGCACCGGAGGAGAGGCCCGCAGTCACCTCTAACTCCAGCTCCAGGGCATCCACTGCCTCTTCTGCCATCTGCAGATACCTACACTCACATAGCACACACACACATAAACACAAATAAACTAGATCTTTTAAAAAAAGAAAAAAAAATCTTAGTCCATTATTGTTTTTCAAGTCAGGGTTTTTCTGTGTAGGCTTGGCTGTCCTGAAATTGACTCTGTAAACCGGGCTGGCCTCGAACTCGGATCTGCCTGCCTCTGCCTCCCAAATGCTAGGATTTAAAGTGTGTGCCACCACACTGACTTTATTTTTTTATTTTTATGTGTATGGCTGTTTTGTGTGCATGGATATCTGTGTACCACATGCATGCAGTTCCTGCAGAGGCCAGAAGAGGGCGTCAGATCTGAAGCTGGGACTACAGGTGGTACTAAGTCACTATGTGGGTGCTGGAAATTAAACCTAGGCCCTCTGGAAAAGCATCAGGTGCTTTGAACAGATAAGCTATCTCTACAGCCCTTAATTCATTATTTTTAATTCATCCTCACATGAATTTTCAAGACATAGGAAGATTCCAGCCCTATTCTTGCCAAGATAGAACATAACTAGCCTCTAGCCTTAGTTCTCAGTAGAGTCTTTGTTCTCTAAAGCGTCATGAGCCAAGCGTCCAGTTTCTATATTTCTTTCACATTCTGGTCTTCCAGATTCCTATCAGAACGGCCCCATAAGCTCTGCTTTCATCATTCACAGGCTTCTCCAGCATGCAAATCTAAACTCTTCCACATTCCTCCCATAAGCCAGTACTAAAGGCATATCGGTCACACTGTCAGGTTTACCATGCGATACCCCCCCTCCTTCTGTGTGTTTTATCTGATGTGCATGCAGAGCCAGAGGAGGGCCTCGGGACCCTGCTCTTACCGCTCTGTTAGTCCCTTGAGAAAGAGTCTCTCACTAAACCTGAAGTTAGGTGGTGGCCGAAGCCCCAACGGACCTCCTTTCTCTATCCTCCATAGTAGTGGGGTTGCTGATAGGCACATGGACATACCCAGCTTGGTGGCTAGGGATTTGAACTTGGGTCCTCATGTTTGGGCAGCAAGTGTTCTTACCCACTGAGCCTGTCCTTAAGAACCAGCTTCATATATTGACAAAGGCAGCTTTTGTCTTTAGCCTTTAATGGCTGAGCTGTGGTGCCAGCCCAACAAACACAACTTTTAAGGAAAGAAAGATTTCTTTTGTTCATGCTTTCAGGGTATAGTCAATTAGGAAAGGGAAAATATCATGGTGGGAATGTGAGGTAGCTGCTCACATTTAACCTATAATCAAAAAGCAGAGAGTTGGGCTGGAGAGATGGCTCAGCGGTTAAGAGCACTGGTGCTCTTCCAGAGGTCCTGAGTTCAGTTCCTGGCAACCACATGGTGGCTCACAACTACTTAGAATGAGATCTGTGCCCTCTTCTGGCAGGCAGGGATACATGCAGACAGGACATTGTACATAATAAATAAATAATCTTTTTTTTAAATTTAAACACTAATTGGGGGGTCCCCTTGCTTTTAAACTTTTAAATTAAAGTGTTTAATTTAAACACTAAAAGGGGGGTCTCCTTTTTCCATTTTTATTCATTCTGGGACCCCCCAGCCTGTGAGATGGTATCACCTAATTCAAGGTGGTCGGTCCTTCCTCCATTAAACTTTTCTGGAAGCACCCTCAGAGACCCACCTCTAGGGCTTTCTTAGTTGCTTACAAATCTAGTCAAGATGACAATAAAGATTAACCACCACAGATGTTGGATAACAAAATAAAATACTTTGTATTGGTCTCCACTGGAAAATACTGTCCAGAGGTTCCCAGACCTGGGGCACAAGTAACAAAACCTCACTTTCAAGTCTAAAATTCAGTTCAAAACCCAGAAAACTAATAAATCATTTGTTACTGAGTGACCATTTATATAGATATCACTGTACTTATAACTAAGTAGATTGGATCCATGAAAAATAAAATATAATTCTGTATTTTAAATGCTAAGCATATAGCCTGATAGTGGTAGTGTACATCTTTAATTCCAGCACTCGGGAGGCAGAAGCAGGTGGATCTTTGAGTTTGAGGCCAGCCTGGTCTACAGAGTGAGTTCTGGGGGACCCAGAACTACACAGAGAAATCCTGTCTTGAAAAAAGGAGGAAAAAAAATACTAAGCTCATTTATAAGAATGGTAACAATAAATGATTCCTCTTTTATTTTCATATTCACTTCTCAGATAGAATTACCTGTCCTTTTCTTATGTAAAATATTGTCTTTTTCTTAAGACACGGTCACATGTAGCCCAAGCTGGACTGGAACCAGCTATTTACCAAGGATGACCTTGACTTTCTTATCATCTTGCTTTTACCTCATTGGTGCTTAGTGTTAGAATTATTGGCCTGGATTGCCATGCTGTGTTTATGTGGTGTTGGGGATGGGACCCAGGATCTCCTGTATACAAGTGCAGAACTTCCTTGGTGACAGATCTTTGGCTGAGCTCATGAAAGATACTTGTAGGCCGGGCGGTGGTGGCGCACGCCTTTAATCCCAGCACTCGGGAGGCAGAGGCAGCCTGCTCTCCAAAGCGAGTTCCAGGAAAGGCGCAAAGCTATACAGAGAAACCCTGTCTCGAAGAAAAAAAAAGAAGAAAGAAAGAGGAAGGAAGGAAGGAAGGAAGGAAGGAAGGAAGGAAGGAAGGAAGGAACTTGTGTTAATCCAGTTTAGTGTGAAAAAGTCCGAGTTAGTGATTTGTGGCAGACATAGTACCAAGGCTTGGAATAACTGTTCCAGACCCTGCTAGGGATATTATGTAATATGCTGCATATAAAGTCTATAAAGGTGCTAAATTTCCCAATACATCTGGTCCCAAGAATTTACGGCAAAGAATATAGGAATTTAGACAGAAAAACATTTCTAAAAATGTACAGATATGAACTATTGTTGACTCTCAACATGACCATTGTCTTCCTCCTGTCTCAGTGATACAAACGAAGTTGACATCCCCTTGAATACCAGGGTGGGCACCAAACGCTACATGGCTCCCGAAGTGCTGGATGAAAGCCTGAATAAAAACCATTTCCAGCCCTACATCATGGCTGACATCTATAGCTTTGGCTTAATCATCTGGGAAATGGCTCGTCGGTGTGTTACAGGAGGTAAGAGCTTGAATAGTGTTCTTGATTATGTTTGTTGACCTGTCATTTACAAAGTAATTATCTAATTTATATGTCACCTATGTCAGGGTTTCCCAGGACCACTCTCAGATCCTGTGGTTTCACTAAAATTACCCTAAGACTCACACATAATTGTCTTGGCTGCTCACATACATTTCAATGAAAAGATACCTTAAAGTCATCCAAGGGGAAAGGTGCCTGCCTAGAGAGGCTCCAGTAGCCCTCTCTAGTATATTCATGCTGTGACTGTGTGAAGTGGTCTCGCTCACACCTGTTGACTGTCATCAGAGAATACCATGTAGTTAGTAGTGAACTACTCCTAACCCCTGGGGGTGAGGGCCTCAGTCACCGTTCAGGTTCCAGATGAGCGGCCAGGGCTGACCTGTATCCTTTTCAATGAGAGCAGTAGTGGGCCTGCTTTGTGAGCTTGTGCGCAGATCATGACCAGTCCTTCTCTGGCAGTAGAGAGTAATAGGGACATCACTAGTAGGGACAAACAAGTCCGTAGGTATTTACACTAAAAAAAAATCGCATTTCTTCTCCTTCCTTTTGTGTTTAAGAGTTTCATTACTTGTAGCCCAGACTGGCTTCAAATCACAGTCCTCTTATCTCAGATCTCAAGTGCCCTACCCCCAAAAGAAACACAATACCATTGTTGAGAGACTGTCACCCTGTCAGAGGTAGGGGAAATAATGGGTCATAAATAATAGAAAAACATGTATTTACTGTTAAAAGAGAACCACCCAGGGTATATTTCTTCTTTATGTACAAATCCATTCTTAGTTCCAGAGTTTGGTGAGAGGTGCTGTGTGTTACACTACCATGTTTTTGCTCACTGTGGTTTCTCACTCCCTACAGGAATAGTGGAGGAATATCAATTACCATATTACAACATGGTGCCCAGTGACCCATCCTATGAGGATATGCGTGAGGTTGTGTGTGTCAAACGCTTGCGGCCAATCGTGTCTAACCGCTGGAACAGTGATGAAGTAAGTTGGAGCCAAACCCCTGTGAAGTGATCAGGGAATGCTGTGTTGCTCTGTGCTCACCACACTCTCTTTACACTTCTCTTTAGTGTCTTCGAGCAGTTTTGAAGCTGATGTCGGAATGCTGGGCCCATAATCCAGCCTCCAGACTCACAGCTTTGAGAATCAAGAAGACACTTGCAAAAATGGTTGAATCCCAGGATGTAAAGATTTGACCGTTAAACAGCTGTGAGGGAGAATCTAGACTGAAGAACTCCACCCAAGGAATGGGTGGATTAGCATGGACTAGGATGTTGGCTTGAGTTTTCAGACTCTTTCCTCGCCACATCTTCACAGGCTGCTAACAATAACCCTTTCAGTACTCTGCAGAATGCAAGATTGGAACTTCCAAACACGTCATTCTTTCTATACAGACAGGACAGCTTTGTTTGAAATGTTTGGGTTTTTATGAACTGCGTCAAGACTCCAATCCTGATAAGCTTCTGATATAACTCTGGGTACTCAGTATCCAATCCATAAAGTGATGCTTTCTGTGAAAGCCTTGAGAAAATGAATGAGCTCAGCAGAGATGGAGAGACATGTTTGCCTTCTGTCAGAGAAAACATCTGTCTGTGTTCTGTCTTTGTAAAGAGCCTATAGATTTTGATCTCTTGGGGATACTGCCTGGTTACGACAGTGCACCATGCTTTGATCTGCACACCAGAGTTCCTCTGCGGCCGGGGGCTAAGAAGAAAAGCGTGTGTGGTTGTGCAGGAGGGGGCTGTGGCCGGTGGTTTAAACATGCAATACCTGATCAACATTCGCCAATCTCATAAAAATCATCTACCTGGTAACTGTAGTAACTTCTCCACCAACTTTATTTTTAACATAATAGTTGTAAAGGCCAAATCAGTTTAAAGTGTCCATAAATTTGGACTGTGTTCTTCTGTCACCATTTTGTTTTCTTTTTTGGTAATTTTTATTTTTTAATGAAACACTTCCTGTCCAGAGTTGAAACTCACTGCTTTGAACCATACTTTGAAAGAAAATGCCTCTTCCTGGAGTCAGCCTTACTGTATCTGATAACGATGTGCATGCCTGTGATCAAATTCTGAAGTCTTTGCCCTCAGTACGTCTTAAAAAGGGAGTTGTTTATCATGTGTAATGTGCTTTTATTTTCAAAACCTACATAACCATCTTTCTAGCCATATTTTACATACATACATACATATATACATACTTACTCAATTCTATACAAAACAGCTCCCATGGATCTCACACCCAATCCTTAAAGGGGGAGAATGTTTCAAAGTAGAACTATGTGTGAATTTCAGAATTCATGCATTTACAAACTTCACTAAGATATTGCATCCTTCTTCTTTTATGAAGGGTGTCAGCTAATACAAATTTGTCAGTAACTGGTAAATGTATTTTAGATACCTAAATCTTTTGGAATTTGGTTTTACAGTTTCTGGTCTCTAACTTGTGAAGACAGAGTCAGGCAGAAGTGCCTAGTGTCTGCTCACTACCCACATCTACACTGAACTGCTATTAAATAAAATGATGCATTTTTATAGAGGCCTTGTTATCTCAAAGAACAGTTCTGTTTCAGACTTACATGCTGATCTCGTACTATTCAAATGTTTATTCTGAGCAAACAAGCCATGAGAGGATCAACTGACATTGTCTCTTTGGATGAAACATAAATTAGCATAGTCAAACGTTTTAAATTAAATGGGAGGCTGTCCATCTGCTCATTTATGACTACATTTAATCTAATACCTGCACATCATCTTCCACAGGTCTGAGGTTTGTTTTGACTGTTTTGTTTAATGGGTCTCATCTGGTCTGACCAAAGCCTGAGAACACAGGAGAGCTGAGTTACTCAGCCAGGTTACCTGGGTATAGTTCTGCCTGAATAAACGAACTCTTAAAAATGGTTTTCTGATCGTGATGATATACCTAAGGGACGGCAAACTTCCTTCTTAGATGTGCTTAAATGGGGTGTAGAGGCCACTGTAATGATTCTTTTCTAAGTAGCTTGCTCTAAAAAAAGGGCCGTCAGGAATTAATTGTAAGGCTGACAGAACTCTAGTTGCTGCCTTCCCAAGCCTCCTTTCAGTACACTCATTAGAAACAGTAACGTTCTTTAAAAGGCAAATGCTGCTAGAGTCCTCATTTGGAATCCTAAAATCTAAAGTTTAATTAAACTTATTTTTCCTCTCCTCCCTCTTACTCTTTTAAATTTGAAATTCAGTAAGTGAAATATTTAAAGACTGTCTCAGCCCTTGGGGCCAGTGGGAAGGCTCAGTGGGTAAAGACACTTGCTGCCCAGCCTGCCAGCCACAGCTCAATCTCTGGGACACGTGAAAGGAGAGAACTGACTACCCATAATTGTCCTCTGACATCCACATACTCTGTGCCACGATCCCTCCCCCCACCCCACCCCCCACACACATACATCATGCGCTCCACATATTCAAACACAAATAAATGTAATTTAAAAAAAAATACAACCAACTGGTAAAAGAAAGTATTGTGTAGTTACTAATTAATAACTTGTAAAAATCTGTAAACTCATTTGGTCCCACTTTGAATGTAGAATTTAAAAAATATGACTAACACCAGCAATCCCTTTAAATAACTAAAATATGAGAGCCAAAACCCAAACTACCTAAATAGATATCAAATGATCCAGGAAGATGTCATGAGTGGTTTGTATGGCCAGGAGTTGCTGGCGTTTCGGAGCATGTTAAGATTTGCCCCAACTTGAGTCTCTGAGACCTCATCAGCTCTGAGTACAAAATCTGAACTGATTTCTCTGGAAATGTAGCAAAAGATATTTTAGTCGACATGTTATCCTTCCCGTGTCCAGAAACGTTCCTAAGTCTATAAAGTGACCTATTGCTTTTTATCAGCTGTTGTCCTGGAATGTGCTGGTTTTCATTCATTCGTTCTAATGATATTCAATTCTTTTTTCTTTTTAGATGTTTTTCTTGCTTAGGATAAAAAGACTGTAATTTTTAAAGAACTATGCATCTCTGATTTGACCCAAGATCAAGTTGGATATTGAGTAGTCTATTCCAGGGCAGATTTCCTAAATGAAAGCACTTGTCTTTTCAGATTGTTTGAAATGTTTCCAAATGTCTACGATAGTTTCAACAGAAGTGTAAATGATGTAGAAAGGTTATGTAGCCCTTGTGGTAATAACACAGATTGAGTCAGATATTAAGCAGTGACAGTTTGCTCACCTCCTGGCTGTGAGGAGGTGGAGACCAGGCAAGCAGAGCCTTTTCCTCTGGTGCAGTGTGTGAAGCCACAGGAAAAATCATCCCATAAGGAAAGCTTAGGAATATGGCTTTTGCAAAGACTTAGACATAATACTGTAACTTTAGGTTGTACTCTGTACTCTTTCAGTGGAATTATTTAAGCTCTTTAGTGACCTTTGTTCTTCTCACTTAAAAGCTAAAATGTAGTATATATTGTATAAAATGGAAATATTATAGCTTAGGGAAACTGTACATAAGGCATTGACAGGTTAAAGAGCATTTTTATTATGCAGTTGTAAAACACCAAAAATACAGAATCTTCTTTGATATGTAACACACTAAATGTATTTTGTACAGCATCTGATTTAAAAGGTGCCTTATTAAGTTTACCATTAATTGCTTTGTTCTATATACAGATTATGTCCAATGTATCATTTTTCAGTAAATAATCTTATTTTAGTATACTTCAGTGATGTGTTTTGTGATGCTGTTCTTGGATTTATTGTGTATCAGAAGTCATCTGTTGAAATTTTATAATAAGTAAGTCAGTGTACATATATACGTACCGGAACGTGCATTTCTGCTTCCCAAAACCAGCATGGAACATGGCTAGGTAAGTGGCCATACATTTTTGCCTTTATGTAGAGAGATGATGAACCTACTATAGTGAGGGGATTTTTTTTTTCCTTCTATAAAAAATAAAATATTGTTTTCTGGTTATAAAAATGTGTATTTATGACAGAACTTTTGGGAAACAGACAAGAATAAAGAAGCAAATAAACTACTCCGTTTTATTGACAGACACCACCATTTACATTTGACTGTCCTTTTTTTTTTTTAACTTATTTTATGTACAAGAGTGCTCTGTTGACTTTATGCCAGAAGAGGGTATCAGATCCCACTATGGACTGTTGTGAGCCACCATGTAGGTGCTGGGAATTGAACACAGGACCTCTGGAAGAGCAGCCAGTGCTCTTAACTGCTGAACCATCTCTCTAGCCCCACTATTTACATTTGGATGTTTCTCTCCTGCATTTTTTTTATAACATTAAGATTATGGTATTTGCCAGGCGGTGGTGGCACACGACTTTAATCCCAGCACTGGGAGGCAGAGCCAGGTGGATCTCTGTGAGTTCGAGGCCAGCCTGGGCTACCAAGTGAGCTCCAGGAAAGGCGCAAAGCTACACAGAGAAACCCTGTCTCGAAAAACCAAAAAAAAAAAACAAAAAAAAAAAACCACCATATATTAGCAGAGCATTGTGGTGCATGCCTTTAATTCCAGCACTCGGGAAGCAGAGGCAGGTGGTCAGTCTGGTCTACAGATCAAGTTCCAGGACAGTCAGGGCTACACAGAGAAACACTGTCTCAAAAAGAAAAACAAAACAAAACCCACCAAATACATTACTCCATTACATTCTACTTCCACAAAAGATGCCTTTAAACTTAGCTCAAACAATCTTGTGCCTCCTAAGTATAGTGAGGACTGTAGGTGCATATCATGGGGTGCAGCTTTAAAAATACAAGCCAGGTGTGGTGGCCTTTCTGGATTCTCTTAAGTTGAAGGCCAGCCTGGTCTACATAGTTTCAGGACAACCATATTTAAAAAAAAAAAAAAAAACTTTAAAAAAGCATGTGACTACATAGAGGAAATAAATAATTTATTTCTATGATCTCCTTTTGTTATTTCAATTATTTTTTCATTGTGGCTTTGTGGTTTTTTTTTTGTTTTTTTTTTGTTTTTTCCAGAGAAGGGGTAAAACTGGGTCTTGCTTGTAGCCCAGGCTAGCCTTGAACTCTGTGTATACTCCAGCCTTGCCTGAGCTGTATCTTCAGCCGCCTCACAGAAAAACACTTCTATTGAGCATCATTGTACACAAACCCTATTTTTTATTAGATTCCCAAATACAGATATGTCTATTACAATTTTATTTGCAACAAAGGAAAGTTAAGGCTCCTAATATCGTCCTATCATCAAACATTTTCATTTGCACTGTATAGGATTATGGTCTTCAAGGCTTTTTCATTCCATTTGATGAGGTCTTCAAGTGTCCTTACAGTGTCCTGCGGCGGTGAGAAGGAAACCCTAGGATGGCTTCTTTTATCCCACAATGCCTTATTTCCCACCTGCCAGGTACTGTTTGCAGTAAGTTCCCATTTGCATCTTCTACTTTTAGGGAGCTAGACATGTTTCCATTTTAAAAGACTCAGCACTGGTTTATGCTACTTGACAGCGACAGCATGCTTAGAAATAGCCCATCCGTGTTCCTCAAGGAACCCCCATTTCATGTGTGTGTAAAACAGTGCATTAGCTAACTCTTGTCAGGATGGAATCTGAATAGAAATTCCTCTAAATGACCTGCTAAAGAGAGGAGAAGCTGATCTGGGCTTGTTTGAGAGGCTGTCAGTCCACTGGGACAGGCATGGCAGTTGGGCTTGATCCGTTTCGGTAGGAACCTGTGACCACCTTTTAGTGGGGGATCTGGAAGCCAAGAGCTGCAGCCAAACCAAAACCTGGTAACCCATTCAGGGCCTGCCTTCAGCCACCCACTTCGTTTAGCCACGGTCCACCAGCTCCCACAGACTCAAAACCAGCTGGGAAGCCGGGCATTGGTGGCGCACGCCTTTAATCCCAGCACTCGGGAGGCAGAGCCAGGCCAGCCTGGGCTACCAAGTGAGCTCCAGGAAAGGCGCAAAGCTACACAGAGAAACCCTGTCTTGAAAAAACAAAAAAACAAAAACAAAAACAACAACAACAACAAAAAACCAGCTGGGAGATGGCTTGTTCATAAACTGCTTGTCATATAAACATAAGGGCTAGGGTTCAAGCCCCGGAGCCTGTGTGAAAACCCAGACATGGTAGTGTGGGGCCTGAGATGTCAAAGGACAGGTCCCAGGCCTCTGGCTAGCGTCCCATCTCTCCTTAGCCCCAGGCCAGTGAGGACCAGGGGTAAGCTTGTGGCAGACACAGAGCCGTTCACAACCATCTGTAACCACTTCCTGGGGACTTAACACCCTCTTCTGGCCTCTGCAGCATGGCATGCTTGTAGTATACAGATGTACGTGCAGGAAAATAATTTTTTAAGATTTCTCTATGTATGTATATATGTATATGTGTGTGTGTGTGTGTGTGTGTGTGTGTGTGTGTGTGTGTGTGTGTGTGTGTGTGTATGGGTCAGCCACTTCTCCAGGGTTGGATGGGTTCAGAATTAAGCCCTGAGTAGCAATGAGCCGGGTTTACGTTCCCACTTTGCTGGGGCTGCTGATGGTGTTCAGTGGTGGTAGAGCACTTGCCTACCAGGTATATATATAGTGTACCACATGTGTGTCTGGTACCCAAAGAGCCCAGAAGAAGGTGATGTATTCTTTGGAACTGGGCTTACAGGTGGTTATGAACTGCAGTGAGGGTGCTGTGAACCAAACCCAGCTCCTCTGCAAATGAGTACTTGGTTTTACAGTTGAGTCATCTCCCCGGCACCCCCTTTTTATTATTCAGATGGGGTGCCTCAGATAGTACCTGGCCTCAAGCTGAGGGCCTCAGCTTTACAAGTACCTAGAACTAAAGGTGTGTACCTCAAAGCCCAGCTAGAACTCCTATGAGGTAAATGTCTTCTGGATGTTTCCTCTGTATTTATGGTTTGTTGTCTGTTCTAACTTCTGATTTTAGCCAGTGTACTATTTTTTCTTTCAACTGCCAGATTTAGCAATTTTAAATTTCATGTGCAGAAACTTGCAAAGATACTATAAGGAATCCCATTTACTCTTCATGCGGTTTTATTAACTTAACATTTTGTGTAACTGCTGTGTGGGGTTGGGTTGGGAAGTCAACAGCCTGTCTGTGCTTTTTCAGAGTTTTTTGAAGTGAGTGAGTGAGCTTATGCCCTCTAAAGTCTTCAGGAATATTCTATTAACCAGTTATGTGCAGTGATCAAAATCGGGAAAATTGACTTGACACTGTCACAATGATCAACAATCCCATGACCTGCAGGCTTCATTCAGATTTCGCCAGTTCTAGTCAAGTCCTCATGAGTGCGTTTTTCTGATGTGTGTGTGCTGTATGCTCTGGATAGTGTAATGTGTTCAGTCCTTGGGTCTCCTGTACTTCTTCTACAAGATAAAACATGGTTTATAGTACTTTTTTTCTAGGGAGGTAGACCTTGTTCTATGATTTCAAACTGATTTTGAGTTTGGCAATCCCTGTCTCTGCCTCCTGGATGTTGGCACATCTGTATGTACCAACAGTGCATCCCGGTAAGATACTCTGACTTCAGTGTGTCATTAATAATGTCAGTGGCAGCCATTTGTTTACCGTGTGTCTTAGGGTTCTGCAACTGTGATAAAGTATTGATACCAAAAGCAATCACAGCCCATCACTGAAGGAAGTCAAGGCAGGAAGCTGGAGGTAGGAATTGAAGCAGAAGTCGTGGGGAATGCTGCTCACTGGCTTGCTCCTCAGGGCTTGTTCAGCCTGTTTTTCGTTTGTTTGCTTTTTGTTTTTTTAATACCATCCAGGACCACATTTCCAGGGGTTGTACTGCCTCCTGTGAGCTGGGCCCACCTGCTTAATCATTAATCAAGAAGATCACCAGACTTGCCTATAGGCAGATCTTAGAGAGGCGTTTTCTCAAATGACCAGCTTGTGTCAAGTTAACCTAGAGCCAACCAGGACACCATGATAGCTCGTTTCTGAAAAGTTGCCATTCTGTTTGTATTGAGCACATTATGGGGGGTGCTTTGGACCACACAGGACTTGTATATCAATGGTTGCAGATTTCCTAATGCTGTCATTATTCCATCTACAGTTTCCATTGACATTGTGGTGTGAGGAAGCGCTTGCCTTACATAGCTTTTCCGTATGGACTCCTGGGTTCCTGTTTATTGGGTTATATTCCATTAAGTCATTGTGGGTTTGGTGCTCACATTCACCCACACTTGTCTACCTGACGCATGCCCATCCTATTTTGAACATTTCTTATTTGATATATTGGGAAGTTCTAAGCTCCTAGCATGGGGTCAGCTGTTTCTCCAGGGTTGGATGGGTTCAGAATTAAGCCCTGAGTAGCAATGAGCCGGGTTTACGTTTCCACTTTCCTGGGGCTGCTGATGGTGTTCAGTGGTGGTAGAGCACTTACTTGCTTACCAGATAGGAGGCAACACAATTTTTTAGAAAAGACAACTTCCTCTATTATTTCTAAAGATGTGTGTGTTCCCAAATCTTCAGTTTGTTGAGTTTGGGGTCTTGTGCATGAATGTTCTTTTCCCCAAATGTTTGGCAGGGAGTAGAGCAGTTCATCATTGCATTAACCTGCCCTCGTTGTCTCCCTGTGAGTGCCTCAGCTCCCATTTGGGCAGGTGATAGGACAGTACCAGTTAGAATAAACATCAAAAGCAGCCCTCATCTTGTCCGCTCTGAATGATTCTGGCTTTCCCCACACCATTTTTCTTTTAAACCTTCTTCCAGAGAGTTCTGTCACTAACTGAAGTTTTCCTGATCAAGGATGGAAAGTTCAGGCTAAAACCAGGCGAAGAGCTTTCATGCTTTTGAGATAAGATGAGCCTTAAAATAGAGGGGGGGGGGG
>CABHPQ010140074.1:0-12469 GCA_902168405.1 Peromyscus aztecus | reverse complement strand
GCACTAGGTAAGTCAACACAACAGTCATTGACAGAGAAGACAGAGAATTGGAGGAATCCCAGATTCACAGTTTGAACAAAGGTTAATTTTATTTCTGCTAAGTTAGTAAGATCTTAATCATATATAACTTCCACACAGAGATAAAATTAACACACAAGAAATAAATAGAAAAATGAATTTAAAATACATGTGATACTGGCCAGTATGTACATGAGCAGATGCTCTGTGCACAAAGCTCATCTGCATTGGTTTGAAAATTTCCATTTCTCTGTAACCAGTGGCAGTTATAAATACTTGTCCTGGTCACGGACACATATTCCAAGTCTCATGCAAAATTTGCCTGTGCCGTTTCCATAACTCCATCCAAGCGATCCTCTCTGGTACCTCATGAACCACTTCAAATAAGTCCCATACCAAATTGTTTAATACGAAGAATGTACCTTGATGTCATAGCAAAGAGGCTCTGTAGCTGCTTTTCAAAAAAAAAAAAAAAAGCTATATGACAAAAATAGTCTTTTATGGGGAAAGATTTGGCAGCATCTGTATTCAGAGCAAACAGGATCCAACACAGAAGAGAAAGAGGTGAAATAGAATCTCAATGCCAGATAGACTTGGGTTTTGGAGAAATGGGCTGGAATATTGATTGTGGGAAGAGAAGATGCACTGAGGAAGGGAAATTGATGAGAATTGTTGGCTGTTTTATTTCAGAAGTTAAAAAAAAAGATGAAGAGTCAGAATAAGGTCAAAAGCCTAAGGAACCTAGGACATGGATCTTGTTTTTCCAGATCTGAAAGCCAGTTGCTACCATACGTTTGTTGAAATGACTTTCTACTTTGCATTATCTCTGAATCCGTATGTATGTGAACTACTACATGGGTCATTGGTGCACTTGTTTATCCCTGACTTGAGGAAGTGCACTCTCAATCACTATAACTTTATTGATTTTAATTACATGTACACGAGGGTTTGCTTGCATGCATGTGTGCACCACATGTGTACCGCACCAATAGATGCCGGAAGAGGGCATTGCATTCCCCAGAACTGAAGTTACAGAAGGTTGGGAGCTGCCATGTGGAAACTAGAAGCTGAAACTGAGTCCTCTGCAAGGTCAGCCAGTTGTCTTAACTGCTGAACCATCTCTCCAGCTCCCCCTGTAACTTCACAGTAGGTATTTTACCTAAGTCTGTTCGTTTTGTGCTTCTTCCTCATCTTGAATATTGTTGTCATATTTACCCTCACAAAATGATTTTAAACCTGATTATGAGTCTCCAGTAGAAATTCTTGCTGTTACTTTTTCAATCGCATTTAACCCATACATATACTGGGAGACTTAGGAAATAGTTTGTTTAAAAATAAGGCTGGACAATGCTCTTGACTTAGCCTCCTGAGTACTGGGAGCATAGACATGTACCACCCTGCCCATCTAGGTGACTGATGAATTTCCAAAACTGAATGATCATACTGACAGTAGGTGGTGATGTCTGTCTTTGTTCATACTAAAATTTTTGCAACACCTATTTCTATATTTTATATATTCTAATTCTTCAATGCTTTTCACAAGTAGTATTTTGAATTTCACCTATAAGCTTTAAATAGTATTCTTGTAAATATAAAATCTACATCTAGTAACTTTAGATTCTCTGGCCACTTGAAATGGTGACTTTATAATTAACTTCAAGTTATGCTCACCTGTACAACAGCAGCTTGAGTGTTGGGGACATGTAATCAACTGTATTCTGAATGAATTCAAGACCTGCTCCATAAGGGTGGGGGCACCAATGCCTGGTACTATAGCTCAGCTAACAACCCAGGTCTGGGGAGGTAGTGAGCCCATGTGTATTTCTGATTGTTAGCTAAACTGATGCAGCAGCAAATTTCCTTCTAAATATTATTCTTGTATCATAGTAAAAGCAGCTCCTAGCTGGAATCAGAGACACCTCCCTACTGTGACCAGTGGTGAATATAGACTTAAAGCTGCCCAAGAAGCAGAGAATGAATGACAGTTGGGGATCCACCCGTAAACAAGTTACTGATACCAACTTCCCAAGGGCTCAGGGAACACGGTAGATGAGGGAGCTAGAACTATGGGAGAGCTAGAAGGATAAAGATAGGACAAAGAGCTACAAAAGGTTACACTCTCTAGACTCAATATGGCCAGTGCAATTTTCAACTCACACCAACTGTAAAGTGACTTGCACTGGGCTCACACAGGACCAGTCCTGCCAACAATCAGTCAAAGAAGGGGAAGGTCTCACAGGACCCTAACCTTCATGTCTTAAAGACTGGCTAATGATAGATTCTGGAAGAGGGGGAACTCATGACTGTAGTTCTGCTCAGTCAATCAAGCTCCAATGGACAGCATCAAATGCAGGTCACACAGATGGCCCTGGTTAAACTCAGTGGGTCACAGAACCAAATGAATGAATATAAGAGAGACATCTGTCCAAAGAAGCTTGGGTAGACAGTGTTGAGAGAGTAGCAAGGTCAGAATGTAAGGTGTACACATGCAAAATTGTAAAAAAATAAAATAATTATCACTGAAGAAGTGAATTGCAAATATGCTATCTTTGCAAAGGTTGATAATCTCACAGTTTCACTACTGGTGTGGCTACATGTTAGAATATCCCTACTCAGATAATAATGACCATAGTTTACTTCTTGATAACTCTAAGACTTTCCACATGCTTCTGTAACTCCTGGTGGCCCTGAAATGAAGCCCCACTGACAGTTTCTTTGAAAAGGTAACGGTAGGTATCATTTTGATCTTGACTTTTAAATAGGACCATGTGTTTCCATTAAGAATGATGCTTCCTGTAGATTTTGGGTAGATGTAATTTTAGGTACCCTTTATATAGCAAGGCTGATATAATTTATCACTTTGGGGGAAGCTTCCTTCTGTTCCTAGTTTGCAAATGTCTCAATTCTAAACAAGTGTAAAATTGTTATCACACACTTCCCTGCTCCTCCTGGATCAGTCAGATGACTTTTATCTTTTACTTTATTCAGTAAATGTGGCAAATGTAAGAGCCTCCTAATGTTAAACTTCCTTTACATTCTTGGTAAAAAACACATGTTGTAAAAGAACCTGGTATGACATTACATTCAATTGCAAGTAACTGGGGGTATTTCTGGTTTTGTTTTACAACTGTATTTATGAATGAAGGTGGCCTAGATGGCCCCCGTTCTCCATATGAATCACATCTGTTTTGATGTCAAAGTTCATTTGACCCTATGCCTTGATATTCTTTCTTTTCTGTTTTGAAAAACATTTGTATAATACTACTCATCTAGGGTTTCATTCTGTGGTGTTTTTCTGAGTCCTTTACAGTGTCTATAGTAATCTCCACTCATTCCTCATCCTTAGTCAGAATCTCTCACCCAGGAACCATTTTGCCTCATGGAACTCATAAAGTCAGATGTGAGACACTTTTATTTGCCCAGTGGTACCACTAAGTATCATAAGGGTCTGGACAATTCTCCAGAAGATCTCAACCAAGAAGAGCCATCCCCAAGAGTCAACAGAACCACCAAAGACAACCAAATTGGATCTCTGTGGTAAATTAGAATTTCCTAGAAATGGGTCCACACTATCTTAATTTTCAAATAAATTGTTACAAAACTTCACAATATTCTCTAATTTTATTTTCCAGTCAACACTGAGCAAAACTGAGGGACTTTAGCTACTCCTGTGACAACAGGATTTTGGATAGTAAAACCTAAATCCAATTCATGACAACTGCCCTTTGGAATTCAAGCAAAATGGTTTGAAGAATATAGTCATACTCCAGGGGATACATGAAGATAAAGGTTCACAATTCAATGCTGCAGCTGCATGATCTTTTATGTACTTTAGGATCTAGAATGCAGTTTGCTATGAGGTGCAAAATTGTCTTATATAAAAAAAATTACTGGAGCACAGGGCCTAAGCTCTCTTACTGCTCTTTCAGAGGATGTAGCTTCAGTTCCCAGCACCCACATAGGGCAGTTCACAACCACCTATAACTCCAGCTTCAGGGGATCTGCTGCCATCTTCTGGACTCATGTGTATATAAGCACACACAACACAGAGATATAAAAATATAAAACTGGTAGCTCCCCCAAGCAAACATTTTCAGTCCTTTACAGTTAGTGTGAGTGGGGAGTGAAGCGTTCTTCAACAGAACACCTATAACACCATACAACATCTATAAAAGTATTATTTCTTTTAAAATTTAAGCAGAAAAATGGTTAGCCCAAAGGATAATAACATTTCAGAATAGAGTTGAAGATCCTAACAGAGATCATGATTTGATTTTAAAGAAGTAGTGCAATAAAGAATAAGATGTATATAGCCTCAGTCTATGAAGTACGTACGCTACTTTAGTTACAGAACAATATGAATGTCCTTAGTAAAGTCCTGTTAACTATAAAACACATTACATAAATTAAGCTCAAAGTGAAGTCAGTCTGTGTCCACATTTTACATTTGTTGATAATGTGAGAGAACACTGAAATTGTCTTCACAACATTGCCAGTGAAAATAACTGGCCCTTCAATGTCATGCTCTTTAAATAGCGAAATAGCATTTGTGTTGAATATCTCAACAGTTATTCTAAACATCTGTGTAGAACAAGTCAGAACTACCTGAGAAGAGTGGGAAGAGATTCTCCACGTGGGATTGTCTAGCTCAGGTTGGCCTGTGGGTATACATGAGAAGGATTGTCTAGATTATGTGTTTATTAATGTAGAAGACCTAGCCCACTTTGGGTGGCACCATTCCCTAGGTAGGGGATCCTGTACTGTATAAGTATAGAGAGTGAGCTGAACACAAGTAAGCATGCATGCATGCATGCATGTGTCTCTGCCCTTGACTGTGGGTTGGATGTAAGCAGCTATCTAGCTCAGGCTTCTGCTGATGTGATTTCCTGGTAGTGATGAACTGTAACCTGGAGTTAGGAACTGAAATATGTCCTTTCTCTCCTAAGTTGCTTAATTGCAGGGACAGTTTATAACAGCAACAGAATTGAAATTGAAGTAAGCCCCATGCTCATGTCACTCACTCAGCATCCTGGGGACTCTTTCAGTCACACCTGCTCCACCCACCCCAGCCTGCAGATGAGCACCAGATTTGTAAGCACAGGTTAAAACCTCAAGTACCACTCATCATGGAAACTGAAGTGGTTGTTGAACTTGAAGCTCCCTAACAAAAGGAAAACATTGGCAGAGAACGGGACAAGAAAGAGTTTAAAGCCTAAAAGAGGTTGGATCTAACATATACACATGAGAAAGTAAGGGAATAAAATTGTTGAGCAATGGCTTTCAAAAGCACAAGTCCCTTCTTTCCAAGATAGTAGTGAACTATGAAGCCAGGCTACACAAGGAGGAAAGTGTCCTTTTCTGACATTAAACTTCTTCTCCAGGATCCCCTGATTCTCCATCATACTTTGATCTTGGTCCTGGGTTCACTGTGGCCTCCCCTCTTCCATATTGGTCCAAGTTCACCTAAGAGGAATGCAACCATCTGACGGTTGGTGACTGGGCATCACCATTCAGCACTGTCTGCATTCCCAGAACTCTAAGCTGCCATCTATCACACTTGCTATTTCTGTTCTTAATTGCTAATTGTTCCAGCCATCCTCATTCCAGGGTGTAATCTCTTCTCTGTCTGAGAAAATAAAACAAGTCTGCTGACATATGGATGCAGAGACTCCTGGATGATGTGTGGAGCCAGTCATAAAGTGTTTTACCTGGTTTTCTTGTTATTGATAGGCAATTGTCTCAGAGGTGACATTTCTAGAACATTCCCCCCATGTTATTCATGAGTTATTTACAGTCTGTTCTTGAAGCTATTTCTAAGCCATATTCTTCTCAGCCTGCCAGGTGGTGATCAGTGGAGTTCCTTAACCATGCGAAAGGCTCTGATTTTTACTATGTGCTATAAAATATTCACATTCACTTTAGTCATAGATTCAGAAAAAGAGGGAAGTTCTTCCAGATCCCTGATATGCTAACTCCCAAACAGTATATACCTTAGAATGAATTATACATGACAAACAGAAAACATGTACAAACAAAATGTGTTCTGCAGAGTGTTCTAAGAAAATGAATAGATTTGAATAGCATTAATTTCATTAGATAGTTTGCATAAATACCCAATGAAATTAATACTATTCAAACCAATTTCATCACAATATAAATTAAGAAATATTGCTTGTTCTATGGGTGATGTCATTTCTGTAAGAAAAAAAGTAATTGACTATGTGTGGTCACAGGTGGGACAAGAATTTAATTTCTAAGAATGTTAATGAGCTAAACCTACTCTTAAATGGAAGAAAACCTTTGAGTTAAAGAGGATTGTTGAATAATGAATGTGTGGATTCAAGAAGGCACATATGTTATTATTTAAAATCTATAAAAAAGGAAGATAAAATTAGTGAGCCATTTGTTCTGGATTCCAACGGCTTATGTCTAAAGGGAAATACAAGATTTTAATGGAATCAAGGCTTACTTTCCCCCCCAAGTATTTGTAGTATTTGACCTGGAAGTACTACCCCCAGTGAGGCTTCTGGTAACTGTCACACCTACCTATGACCTTCCCCTGAGGTGGGACCAAGACAGGAGCCCTTAAGACCCAAGATCCAGATGTGCCAGCTCTCTTGGTTCCTGGTGATCCTGGATGCTGGATGGTAGACTGAGCAGAGTTCTCCAGAGAACCCTGCTGGACTGCACCTCACCTCTCCCAGATCCTGTAACCAACCCTTTTACTAGCTGTAAGTTACCCCCCAAAATAAACCTCCTTTTTAACTATGTGGAGTTGCCTTAATAAATCCTCCAATAAGTATTGAAATCCTATTTTTGCTTTAATGTTTCTTTCAACAAAAATGTGAAACTTTAATTATAAAAGTATCTATTATGTGGATTTGTGTTCTTTTACACTTGGACATCGCTATAATAGTACAATTCAAATATAAATTCAAATATGAGTTTTAAAATCGATCTGAAGCAAAACCAGGGGGAAAAAAACATTCCAATGAGTATTCACTGTGAAAAATAGCAACTATTGAGAATTTCATATATCTTTTTTTTTCTGAACTGTCATATAGGGATATGGTGCAGGGATGGAATGTTTGACTATCAGATACAAGTTTCTGAGTTTAATCCACAGCAAACGAATGGATTCAAAACAAAAAATTAGCTTAAATGCTTAAGAAACTATAAAACTGTACACTGTATTCACCTTTTTCTAAAACCCAATGGGTCATCAGAAACCTAATAAAGAAAGAAAGGCTGAAAGTGGAAGGGGAACTAGGCAGAACCAATAGGAACAGAGGAGAACTAGTCAGAACCAATAGGAACAGAGGAGAACTAGTCAGAGCCAATAGGAACAAGAGGAGAACTAGTCAGAACCAATAGGCACAGGAGGGAAACTAGGAAGCCAATAGGACAGGAGGGGAAGAAGGAAGAACCAATAGGAACAGGGGGATCGAGGAAGAGCCAATAGGGACAGGAGGGAATGAGGAAGACCCAATAGGGACAGGAGGGAAGTAGGAGATGATAATGGGGTGAACATGAAATACATGTATGGAATGAGCATGAAAGTAAAATAAATAATACATGATTAAACACTGAGTATTTGCAAGTAAAACAATTCTATGTGGGTTCTGATGTAACAGAATTTTAGGAATGAAATATATAAGGAAATTCTGAGTCATGACCAGACAACACAGTTGTTAATAAGCAGCACAGAGTTTTTATGCTATGGCCATTTCTTCATATATGCATTTATATTTTTCCACAAGTAATAGAGGAGTGGTCAGTAACATAGAGACAGAAGACTGAAAAAATGATACTTCTTAAAAGAAATATTCATCCCATAGTCTAGAAATGAGCCCTTTAAACCTTCCACAAAGAATGAATAAATCAGTATGTATTTTGGGAAAAACTGAAATGACTCAAAATAACCCATAGGCTCTCACTACCTAAGTTGAAAAGTCCTGAAGACCCAAGACATGTTTGATAATGAGATTTTCAGAAGCCTCATGCTCCATCTTGAATGTGTATTTCCAAATCACTAAAGTAATATTCAGTCATTGTGAAAGCACTTGACAGTTTGAAATCAAAATGACTGTAATTATCTATCAACATGTATCAACTAATCAGAGAAAGACCTTTTAGGTCAGACCTGTGTCATCAGTACTAATGACAAATAAACGCATGATGATGTCATGGTTTTAATGACTCCATTACCAGGAAGATCACCTGGTAACAATAATATGATACTCGGTGTTGCTAAGAAACCTGAAGTTTGTACTTATAAAGCTTTTTCTCAGCTTACCAGTAGCACATAATTGCTACCTACTCCTGCCCCCCCCCAAAAAAATTAAACAACTTACAATGCTAAGTGAAGCACATAGAAGTTATCAGAAATAAGCATTAAACTTGTTTTCAACATAATCATAAGTATCCCATCTTCATGTGAAGCTAAATTTGACAGGAATAAGTGGAGACTTATACCTGTTTATGAATCTGTCTGGCTGCCTTCAGCAACTTTCTGGAAGTATGGGTTATAAGGAACGTGGATCAGGAATAGTTCTGAAATTCTCTGAAATCTTGGTCAAATGCAGACTTCCAGTACACAGTCTTGGCTGTGAGTCAGCTTGTCCTGGCTTTACTCTGGGTCAAGGTTTTCAGTATTTGAAAGCTCCCCTGCTTATTGAATGCCACTGAAGTTAGGAAACACAGTACAAAGAGAAACATTTTAGCCCAACACCTGTCAGTTAGAAAGGTGTGGGTGCCATTTCTCCAATTTTGTAAGTGTAAATGTTCCATGTATTTCTGCACAGATCTGCTCCAAATAAGAACAGTTGGAATCTACTGCTTGGTACGAGACAGGAGAAAAACAAGCAACAAAAACAAGTTCTCCAACCTCAAGGAGTCACAGCTTGAGGAATTATTTTTACCAACAATTACCAATTACAATACATCATGATAAGTGTCTCAGTGGAGAGACTAACAGATTTTAAATAGCAGAAGCTTGTTTTATAAAAGGTGGTACTTCCATTTGAAGCTCAAAAGTTACAACTCCCTCTCCCCCCCCCATTTATTTATTTTTTTTAGATCTGTATAGAAGCTGTTGGATGCTAGGCTAGCACCCTGTGCACTTCACACTGTTAGGATGGCTGACGTCAATTGTTGATTTTTAGGGTGACTCAATTCAACCACCTGCCCATAAGGAAACAGATTATAAACCACCCCACAATCCAAGCTTGATTGCCTTTCTTTTGATAAAACAGTAGTTTACATGATGCATACATCTCTCTGTACATGTTAAGAATGCACTCAGAACTGAGTCCTATTGCTCGTTTGAATTGTGTGAGCTAATGTACTGCAGACATCCCTTCCAAACTGTGGTAGATACTACAAGTGTGGCAACAGATAGGAAGAATAGCTAGGGATACGGCAGCTTTCATGTCATTCACCCATTCCTGTCTCACAGGACTTCCACACTGCCTTTAAAGAGAAGGTTCTCAGTGTCTGCTTGGTTTACCCTTCTTCTGGTGTTGACCAGAATAGACACATTAACATTATCACTTGAGGAATTTGGAGTCTTTATTTCAAATTACCAGATTAAAATGGTCAGTGAAAAATGGGCTGTCTGTGTCCTTAAAACCTGGTCCTGATTGCTCTGACTTTTCACTGTTCTCTGAGAGAAGAGAACTCAGCTCAGGTTTCCTGTCTCCACAGCTGTATGCAGATGCATCCTAAATAGCATTGACAGTGCCAGAGAAAGTGGTCTTAAAAGGAATGTTTGGGCTGCCCCTGGCTCTCTGTGTCAGGAAACCCCATGGTCTATCTACTCTGCTCTGACCTGCTCATAAGAGCAGATGTTTTCAGAAATTTTGCCACCCGTTAGTAAAATAGAGTACTTAAAACATAAAGTGTTGAGAACTATCACTACACATTTTTTTTTAGAACTAAAGTCATTGATAATCAAAACTCCACTTCTTAAGCATCTCATGACCCTTGGCTCTTACTTGTTAATTTTTCTCAATGTGGTTGATAGCTACTGAGTCCAGTAGACATAGGATATGAGGCTGGCCTCCTGTGACTTAAGTTCAAACTCTGTGTGAATAGGTGGTGTGATGGTACAACAAACTGACCACACTGGGAATATTACACCATAGGAAACATTCAATGTTCCACAGAATTTTATACATTGGCAACATGAATCTGAATCCTGATCCATGGTGCTGTGAAGAGCTCATGCTTTCAAGACTGAGCTGGTTATCTATAGCCCATGGAGGGTTCTGACAGCCACTGTTAGGATGTTCTGACTTCCACTGTTAGGATGTTCCAGTTGAATGCCAATAACCCCTAAGATTTATCCTGGTAAAACAATCAAGGATTAGTTTCTAGAAAGCAGAAAAGGGTAGTCTAATTATCAGCCACTTCTACATAGAGAGAAAGAGATTTTTCTGAGGGGTCATTGTTAAGATGTCCCATACTTTTAGAGCCTTCATTAATATCTAACAAATTCACCTTTTGCATTGAAAGAACAAACCCTTACACATCTTCATAATCAACCAAAACATACTAAGACACACATATTAACTTTAGACACAAATCATTTACACAGAATGTGTGAGATTAAATAGGCAAATAGCAACCATTACAGAGAACTGTAGGATGCTATATAAGGAAATGGAGACTGGGAAACAAAATGAGCATTCAACTACACATGGTATAAAGGTCTCATATGCCAACAAAGCTTTTATATGCACTTTTTAAAGAGTAGTCCAGGGATAAGGGGCTTGAGGAGGTGACAATTTCACTGCTGGGAGAGAGATACTTTCTGCTCAGCTTCGGCTCTTCATGGCTATGCATCTTGGAAAATCCCTTGGGAGTCAAGACATTCCCTGGGGTAGGACATGGTCTCCCCATCCTTGTCTACAAACTATTCACAGATTTATTGAAGAGTTAGAAGCAAATCTGCAGACACCCTAAATGAACTCTCTGTCCTGGTCTCAGACAACTCAGGATCCCAGTTCCAGGTAGAGATTTGAGGAAATATGGAATCAAAATGATCCCCTCATTGAGAGGGAAGAAATACATCCACTGGGGACTTCAGCTAAATGAATCAGAAACACAACTGTAAAATATGTATCAAAACACCAAGAATTGCCAAAGAAAGTGGAACCTGGTAATTACATGAAATGCTTTTCCTGACATATGAGAAGCTCTGATATGTGGACCTGAAGCTTCAGTTAGATGGAAGTCTGTCAGGAGTCATATGACTGTGTTGGTCCTCAACATGTGTGTCACTGTGTTGCCTTTAGGAATCCAAGGGCCAGACTAGAAATTCTCACCCCCAAAAGGTGACCTGATGGTTTTTATCAAACAATAAGAATCAAGGTATCTACCAGATAAAGATTAGGAATCTTAGAGAATTTTATTTTTAATAAATAATTAAATACAAATCCCCCGTCACCAAGATCAGAAACCTCATCTAATGGATCCCTTCTGCTCCTTGGCTGGACTTCAACAACTTGAGAGAAGGAAAATACATTAGAATGGAGATGACTGCTTTTGCCAACTTCAGTGAAGTGTTTCACGTGAGAAAATGATTGGAATTTCAGTTTCTTTGTAGAAGATTAAAAATAACTTAGCAAAAGATCTTCATGTGAAAGAAAATTCAAGGAGGAGCCGAAGATACACTTACCATTCTAGAGTGAAATGTGGCGAAGCAAAGGAAAATAATTACAACAGGTAGCTACTCTTTATCATGCCCCCTCTCCCTCTTCCTCTTCCCTACCAGGGTCCAGCATGCTTGCCTTAAAACTCAGAAGTAGTCTAAACAGGACAAACATATGCTAAGTAATCAATAGTACCACCAGAAATCTTTGTCTGCACCATGACCACGTGAATTGACGAAACCACTGTCTACAGCAAGGAGCATTTGAATCACTTACTTGAGTACGCCTTCTGCTCCTCTCTCCTCGGTAAGATGTTATTTTTTCCATAATTGTGTGATGTCAACAGATGGTACCAGTCACGAAGTCGAGAGAGAAAGATTTTCAGCACTCATTTGCTGTTACAGAGCAGAGAGTACTTGATAGCTCTTGATCAGTAATCTGCCTCTCTGGGGATCTGGGGGAGGGGGCTTTCATGCATTTGTACCTACATTCTAGAAGCAATCCTTTTCTCTATTAGTTGCAGGTCGTGCAATTTGCACATCATGGAGTCTTCTCAAATACTCAACACATTGAATGCAATATTAGAAAGCACAGTTCAACGAAAGTCCTCTTGTTTGATACAGCTACCCTTGTTTTCCTTTTCCAGACATATTTCCCATTGTGAAAATCAAACAAAAGGTGGATGTCACTATTTCACATGTGCCTGCTTTTCACCATCAGGAAGAGGTGCTCTGACCAATGCACGTGGCTCTGACAAAAAACCCCTCAGGAAGGTCTAGGGAGGTTAAAGGTATTCA
>CABHPQ010140072.1:0-15435 GCA_902168405.1 Peromyscus aztecus | reverse complement strand
GCAATTTTCTGGTTTCTTAAAAGCATCACAGTTACTTAATTGTGGATCACTCTCAGGCACCTTGGGTTGCTATTATGTTATACATGCTAAAGGTCTCAATCCAAGGCTATAGCATATAACTGTGACTCCTAATCTTAAAAAGGGAGCCATGTGGTCATGAATGAAGCCAGAGAATTGATGGCTATCTAGAACCTTACACAAGCCTTAGCTTATTGAACCACCATGTGCTTTCTTTTTTCTTTCCTTTTTTTTTTTTTTTTTTCTTTAGAGATATAAAGTCTTGTTATGTGGCCCTAACTAGCCTGGAATTTTCTATGTAAACCTGGCTGGCCTTGATATTATTTCCATCTAGTGATTCCAGGTTTGTGCCACCAAATTCTGTTAACAACTATGGATACTTCACCACTAGCCACATTATGACGACCACAATAAACCACATTCATAAGAGAACTTACTTCTTCAGTGCACCTTAGTATTCTAGTAGTTATCAATAGGTAAATGTTCTCCATTCCAAGAACTTATATTCATTTCCATACCAATAAAGGGATTAAGAAATAACCAAATGCTTAATTTATAATAACTACTATTACTCTATGCTTTTCTTATATGTACACATTTAAACCATATAACAATTGTATGAAGAAAATAGTATTAACCATCCAAGTATTTATATAAGAAAACTGAGGCATAGATTAATTAATTGCCTCCAAATCATACATTATAAATAGCAAAAGGAGCTTGAACCCAGGTAGGCAGTATTAAAACTCTCAGTTTAATGCTGTTACACAGATGTACAATGAAATCAAACTGTTGAGAAAAAGAATGTGAATTCAGTCAATATATGTCCTTCTTCTGAATTCATTACTTCCATCGCTACGATGTTGTGTTTTGAAAGTCCACATGGCAAAAAAGTAGAATTATCTAGATTACATTAGTCTATGGGCATGCCTGTGAGTGATATTCTTAATCAGATGGGATTAATTACGGTGAGAAGACCCACCCTGAATGTGGGTGGCAGCATTTCAGGGCTGGGCCCCGGGCCAAATAAGAAGGAGAGAGTCGTTGAGCACGAGCATACAAGCATTAATTCACTGCTCTCTGCTCTTAACCATGAAAGTAATTTGATTAACTGCTTCAAGTTCCTGCTGCCTTGATTTACTCCCAATGATCAGTTGTAACCGGGGATCGTAAACCAAATAAACCCTTTCTTCCTTACGTTGCTGTTAGCAGAGTATTTTATCACAGCAACCAGAAATAAAACTAAAACAATTGCTACTATGTATTTTCTTTGTTGTCTTTGAAGAATCCATTTTTATTTCACTGATGGGGATAGAAAATATGAGCTTATAAAACAGATTATTTTTTTCATGGTGATGAAAACAGATAGCGGGAAAAGTTAAAACCAGGAACAAATATACAGTAATGATATAACAGCAAGTAAGGGCCACACCACCAAGAACAAATCATTGCGGCCACACAGCATGCCACATGAATATGCCCAGAATACGTAGACCGTACATATCTATCATACCTTTTAAGGATGAAAGCATGAGGTCTGGGGTATAATTCAGTGTGTGCTTAGCAAGCACACGGCTCTATCGTTCATCTCTAGCATCATCAACTACTTAGATAATTCATTAAAATATATAACAATGATCATGTAAAATAAGTCAGGGCATTATCAATGTCAATATATAATGACGGTGTAAAAATATTTATTAAAGAACAATTCCAATCTTGGTCTCAACAATTCTCGCTCATATAATCCCTCCTCTTTCTCGCCAACTGGACTCCCGGAGCTCCACCTGGGGCATGGCCATGGATCTCTGCATCTGCTTCCATCAGTCATTGGATGAGCTCGACACTTAGGATGTTTGGCCATCCTATAGCCAGAGTAGGTCAGTTCAGGCTTTCTCTCAACCATTGCCAGCAGTCTATTGTGGAGGTATCTTTATGGATTTCTGGGGACCTCTCTAGCACTTTGCTTCTTCCTATTCCCATTGGGTCTTCATTTATCATGGTCTCTTTTTCCTTGTTCTGCCTCTCTGTTCTTGATCCAGCTGGGATCTCCCACTCCCCTAATCTCTCTTTCCCTCAACCCTTGCCCTTCATTACCCCCCACCACATTCAGTTTGCTCATGTAGATCTCATCCATTTCTTTGTCATTGGGTGATCCCTGTCTCTTTCTGGAAAAAGCACAGGGACAAATAGCCAAACTAGTGGGAACACATGAACTATGAACCAATAGCTGAGGAGCCCCCAACTGGATCAGGCCCTCTAGATAAGTGAGTTGATCAGCTTGAACTGTTTGGGAGGCACCCAGGCAGTGGGACCGGGACATGTTCTTAGTGCATGAGCTAGCTGTTTGGAGCCTGGGGCCTATGCAGGGATACTTCGCTCAGCCTGGGAGGAAGGGACTGGACCTGCCTGGACTGAATCTACCAGGTTGAGCTGAATCCCCAGGGGAGTCCTTGCCCTAGAGGAGATGGGAATGGGGGGTAGGTGGGGGGGATGGTGGGGGGGACTGGAGGAGGGAGGACAGGGGAATCCGTGGCTGATATGTAATATTAAATCAAATTATAAAAAAATAAATAAAATAAAAAAAGAACAATTCATAGATTAAGGTTCAAACACCACTGGCAATTTCTCATGAACTTTTGTTTTTGTTGAAAAGATATGCTATTCAAATAGAAATTTTTCAATTCATGGTTTGAGAAATCATTCATTACTTGACAAAAATCTGTATTTCCAAATTTGAGTATTTATAAACTTCAAAAAAGATTCACAAAATATAGTTTAATTTAAACAACTAAAATTTGATGTATTCATATAATTTCCAGTTTAACATTCTAAGAATTAGAAAAGAAAATATCAGAGAAAGGTGACAAAATTTTATTATTTGCTCAAGCCAATCACTTAGGGGGAGATTATTAGATTCTTTCAAAGAACTAGTTTTCCCTAAATGATCCAGAATTAAAATTCTGGTTGTTAGATTATGAAAAGATCTTATATTTTAATCCTAATTTTGAAGTGACAAAGTTCAGATATGCTAAATATAATGGGAACTACCCTACATTTTTAATATCTAAATTTGCTCAAAATTAAGATACCAAAAGAATGGAAAATTGGTAGTGTCAATATGCTTTTGAATAATGATTACTATTGTGGATTAAATCAATGAATATCAGCTTCTATAAATTCCCAAAGCAAGTTACCTTACCAAAACAATAATTGGAAGATGCCTACATTTTAATTTTTAAGAGTCTTGGTGAAGATTTCTTTTTATTATGTATCTGTTGCTTTTCTAACAGTGTCAGTAAATCCAAGGGGACAGCTATATGTTTCAATAATAGCTAAAGTATTAAGTAACTAATCCACTATCATGCACAGTTCCAACGTCGAATGTGTAGCTGATATTCTTCTCCAGAGAAATACTGTAATTGCTTCAGCCCACTTTCAATAAGAGATCCACAATGAAAGTTGCTCTTTAGGCTTAACCTAGGGCTGTGACCTGTGGGGAAAATTGAGTCTTTGTAAAATGTGTTACAGTTTACTACTAAGAATGCAGAAGCAGCACAACTGATGAACCAGCAAATCTGCTCTGACTTACTTAGACTTTGCTGAATGAATTTGAATATCATCAAAATACATTATCCTTACCCGTAATGTGCTTCCTCTGATCTGCTCTATCCTCACTCACTTGGAGAAGAACTTTAAGGACTTTGATATTTTATGTGCATATGCTAGTCCACTGGCATTATATAAAACTAAATGTATCATTTTTAATTTAATTTTTAATTTTCTTTATTTTTTAGAATTTTATACATGTATATAACAAAATACAGTCATATCTACCATCTCCCCCCACCTCTAATTTTTTTGCATCCTCCCTCCCAATTTCATGTCCTTTTTTCATAATCCATTCAGTCCAGTTAGTGCAACATGTATTGCATGAGTATGGGGCCATGCACTGGACCATGGGACACCTAACGAGTGGCCACATCATAAAATAATAATGATGATGATGATTCTTCCTTATCCAGAAACTATGTACCCTCAATAGTTCCTCAGAAGGTGCAGGAAAGCAGGGGGGGGGGGGGGGGGGGGAGATCATTTACTTCATCTATGCTGCGATTCTGGCTGGCTAGATATTGTTTGGGTCCTGTACAGGTAACTAGAGCTGGTTCATGTGTGTGGTAGCTATGTCTTGTCCAGAAGACAGCATTTCACAGCAGTTCTTCCCACCCCCCAGCTCTCACATTCTTCCTGCCTCTTCCTCTGCAGTGTTCCTTGAGCCTTGGCAGAGGAACTGAATTTCTATGCCCCATTTAAGACAGAGCACTCAGTTTCTTTTTCTGGGCATTTTGACAAGTTAATGCTTCTCCCTGCTGACTGCTGCCCATCACAAGAAGACGTCTCTCTGACCAGGACTGAGAATAGCCTGGGTCTATAGATATAAACTACTGGCCCAAGAGGTAGGCAGAGCACAGAAGTATAGGCTGAGAGAAAAAAAAATATTATTTTTCAATGACAATAATGAAGCTTTCAATAAGAATGTCACATGTGATTATTTAAAACCAAGAGAAAGGAACATTCAGGTAATGATTGGTAGTGATACATAATTAATGAAGTTTCCTTCCTTCAATATTTACCACTGTTCATACAAGAACCCTAGAGATATAGATTAAAATCATACTTCTACCAGTGAATACATATCTTATATTTTTTGCTATGTTCCTGTTTGTGTGGTTATAGAGCTTGCATGCACGTGTGAAGGTCAAAAGCCAACTTGTGGAAACAGGTTCTCTCCTTCTGGCATGTGGATCTTGAGGATCACACTCAGGTAGGTCATCAGCCTTAGCCGCAAGCACATTTGACCACTGAGCCCTGGCCCCTACCTCTCTCTTAACAACACACCTATTCATCTTCCCCTTCCCTTCCTCTGTTTCTCTCCTCTTCCTTTCCTCCCAACCTGACACACTGTGAAGTGTATTAAAGACTTTAAAGTGTAAAGATGAAAAGATAGTTATTTTTCAAAAGAATGCTTAATCTTGCTGGTAACACAGAAGAGGTGATATCTCCTACACAGAGATAGGAGTTGCATACAAAGTCCCACCCCTAGCCATGGAGCTATTGTCAATTTTTAGCTGCTATGAGAGGGAAAGACAATTTTCTTTAAGAATGTAGCCTCTGGCAAGCTGACCATACTCCAGTGGAAGACCACACATTCACAGACTATTTATGAAGCACAAAGTAGTCCTAGTGGTTAAATTATTTTTTTAAACACACAAAGTTAGGTGGATAGGGGAGAGGGTAGATCTTGGAAAAGCTGTGTGAGAGAAGTAAACATGATCAAAACGTGTTGTACAATACTCTCAAAGAACTAATTTTAAAAGGTTTGAAAAAAGATACATACTGTAACGAAATGTTAGTTGACAATGCTTTGGCAAAAGTAGACAGTAGGATATAGTTGTTTCCTTGAGATGCTAACACATGGCTTTGTCTTGTATAGAAAGTGAGACACACACAAAAAAAATGGTACATGTAAGAGCAGAGAGTTAGACACTTCTAACAAAAGAAATATAAGCTGAGATACGATGGCTTCTGTAATTACCTAATTGTTTCTCTGAGGTACACAGCTAATGGGACTGATGGAGTTTGCTAAAGTCATGAATAAATGGAACTAGAGCTACACAAGACAAACACAGGAGTGCCAAAGAAATATTTATTGTTAAAATAATTGTTGTTAACTGCTACACCTGCCTATGACCTTGAAGTACATGCCCTTGGGGCATGGCCACTTGGGACCCTTAAGACCTGGGATGCACATATACAGCACTTTCTTTGCTCTCTTGTGGTTTGGATGCTGGTACTGACCAGGCAGATCTTGGACTAGGAAGAAGATCTGCATGAGACATAGCTCGGCTTTCCAGGACCCTATGATAAATAACTGTGCTGTAGTGGGTTATCCCCTAATAAATTCCTTTGCTCATTAAAGAGACTCTGTGGATTTCTCGATTTATGAAGGTGAAGGGCAGACGACTGGCTAACATACAGTGAAGTCCAGGACCACAGTCTCCTGCATCATCTTGGAGAACTGGCAAAGGTGGTACTGTTTCTCTTTCCCTCTATGCTTGATGGGTTCCATAGGGCAAGGGTTTGCAAATAAATCAGTATCCAAATGTATCGAACTTCCTTTGCTAAGGAAATGAGAAAATAAGTAAAAAAAGAATGGTAACAAACAATGTAAGAGGTTTATCCAGTGGAGGTTAAATGTCTTTTTAACAAATTAGAGATATTTTGTATAACTGATCTTCACTAAATTTAAATTCTGAAAAAGGAAAAGATTTGGTCACAGAATTTGATCCATTTTATCTTCCTTCCGTTTCTATTCATCAACAACATTTTAAGGATTCCGTATGGGTTTTTGAATGATTGAATGAGTCAGATTTTAAATCTTACTGCAGGTCAACCAGCCTGTTCCTTCATAGGCAGCATCTCATTGGAGTCCTGCCGCCACAAGAGCTCTGTGTGATTTAAATTGGAGGTATTTTTACCAACAGCAGACAACTTTTGAACTAAGACAAAATGGAATATGATATGAGCTATCACTACCAGTGCTTTTTAAACAGGTAATCATTCTTCATCCTGGCTTTCCAAGTATTTCACATGACCTTCGGTAACAATTCTATCTTTCCCACAATCCTGTCAGTTGGATTTATGTTGGAACTAGCTAAACAGTATATTGACAATAAATATATTCCCAGGAATCTTTCATAAGAACTTAAAATAGATAAAGCATTTTGACCCCAACATTAAAAGTCATTAGAAAATGCTGAAAAATCCATTTTATCTATCATCCATCTTTCTATCATCATCTATATGTATGAATATGTATTATGTGCATATATAGAGAGAGATGTACCTATTTACACAAATACATAACTTTTGGAATGACTATATTCCTTAGAAAAAGAAACAGAATATTAATTTTTTTTAAAACTCTGCAAATGCCTTAAGTTCAGATTGACAGCTCTGTTCAGAGAATAAAAACAAATGCTCTCTTACAGATTCAAAGTGTTTACTAATCACTCTAAATGTTATTCCTCTTTTTAATGTATTCTGAAAATATCTTAGCAATCAGCAACATATTATTGTTGTAATGACAGCTGAGGAGGCAACAGAAACCCTCTCTGTGATACTAAAATCAGGGACGTTGTGGACAGCTGGGAGAGCAGGACAGAACACTTTGTTTAGAAATAATATGTAAGGTGCCCTCGGATCACGGGCACCTCATTCTAGTCATTTATTCCAAAATTCTAGATTTACATCCGAAGTAACCTTATATCGGGCACACAAAAAAAAACAGAATATAATCCCCTGCAACAGTAAATTAACCCACGTGTGCACATATAACATGGGGCTTTAAATGCAGCACTAAATTACCCATCCTCGGCAAAGAAAGAATGAACTCTGATTCATCGAGCAGGTAACAAACCTGAGGCTCTCAATCATGGCTGGGAGAATTTACGCGCACTGCAGACATTCACTCTCACCAGAAGGTCATCACTTCACAGCCTGGGAAATAATCCCTGCCAGCAGACTTGCAAAGTGCCTGAGGCATCACTCCTGAGAGGCATAACTCGTCTTCTTTCAAGGCTAGAGGTCAGAGCCATGATCACAGCTCCATCAAATTTAAAGGAAAAAGGATCTAGGGTCAAAAATATCCCGAGGAAAAAAAAGAGAATACTGAAATTCAAAAAAAATAAAATAAAATATGTTGCACTCCTCTGGGCTTTGGCAAGGTGATGGAACAACCTGTTGCAGAATATTAAATGTAGATTTTTTTTCATCTGAAAGCTTCAAAAATAACTAAACTAAAACTGAATACAGAATCTGATGGATGTCATGGTCTAGTCAGTTTTGAGGACATTTTAAAATGCTACAAATCCATTTAAACGCTCATCAAGCTAGACATTCTAAAAAAGAAAAAAAATCGAGTTTAAGTGACTTGCACATGAAATGTGAACGGCAGCCTGGTGATTAAATTACTGCATCAATTAACTCGAGTACACAGGAAGAATGCTGCTCTTTCAAGCAATGTTAATTCTGTCTCTGATCAGACCAATTCCTCCTCGCATCATGGGTTGTTGCTTCATAAAACATAACTCATACAGCAAAAGTGGAGAGATGATCTGTAAATAAAAATAAAGTGATGTTTGGGAACTAAATGCATAAACTAAATTGATGTTTGTGTGAAAAATACAGTCATTTCCACGTACCTCCAAGAGTGAAAAACGGAAAATTGTTTTTGGAAAATCATAAGACAGATGAAATCACCATTTAAAGTGAACAAAAGTGGCTTGGTACCCATAAAAACCATTAAATGAGTGCATTTAAAGATTAAGGGCACTTCTGGATGTACACATTGCAAAGGGTAAGATGTTTTATTCTGGTCATCTCTGCTGACTGCGATTACATGCTGTCATTTTCAGTAAAAGGGGAAGGTGTTTGCAAAAGCAGAGTGAGCAGGGGAGGCCATAATGCAGAGAGAGAAGCTGGCAAGTGCTGAGTGAGCCATGTCATCACTCACCCAACCAGGACTCTTGAATATCAAAACTTCATGTCAAGATTTTATGGCGTGTTTTTCGGATGCCTCTGACAACAGCACACCCTACTACTACCCGGCTTAGCATGTGGAGTATTCAACTTACTTTCAGCTCCTAGCTCAGCCCTATTGTTTTTTTAATGACCAGGTTCCACGGAGGTGAGGAAAAGCTTCTAGCAAAGAAGTGGCCTTATACTATCTCACCCCTGCTGGCCCTTCAACACCAGTTCGGGGTCATCTCCTTGCCGTGTTCTACACCGCTAAGAATAGACAGTGCTGTGCTGTGGTGCTAACTTAAACCTGACTTCACGGCTTATTATGCAAAGGTTTATTTCTTGCTCACACCAGTCTCTTGAAGCTCTGCCAGCATTCCCTGACACCTGTCTGCCAAGGGTGAAATGACAGTCCTGTATCCTTGTCACTTTATCTTAATGTGCTTCCAGACTGCAATAGCAAGGTGACTAACATCTGTGGGGTCATGGACTGCCCCTTAACTGCTTCAGGCATAAGGTCGCCAATTCAGTCACTTCTGACAATTAACTAAAAATTATCAAACCCCAAGGCCATGCTTATATGCAAGGAACTTGAGTCATACTTTCTTTGCAGATGGCCTCTCCAACAAGGCTAGAGCAGAGATAAACACTTAATCTCCGCTACACCTTTTCTGACCTCTCCCTGTACATCTATACTCGGTACGCTCAATGAGTTCTCTACTTTATTATAGCACAAGCAATTGTTTGTCCCTTAATTACTTCATCAGACAAGAAGATCCTTGAGAGATTTCACTACCTCACTTCTACAAGCATGAAGTAAACATAACCGTAGAATATCAAGTGAATGGTAAATGTTATTTGAGAGAGTGCGGTAGCAATATCCCAACTATACCAGACTTAATAGGAAAACACTCATTTGTTCGACATCAGCAAATATTCACTCTTGATTATGCCAAGTGAAAACTGTACATCCCAAAGAAACAGTCAAGGAAGAAGATGAGGGTGTCCTTATGTGGTAGCTATAGTCTAATTGGGAAGTGCACTGTATAAACAACAGAGACAAGAAATATAAAAGAGAAGAAAACAATAGAATTGTGGGTGCATTCCTGCTGAGCTACAACACCTGGCCTGGCTCCAGAGCATAGCACCTAGCCCTAATCCATCCTTTGTTTAACTGATATCTTTTGTTTCTCTAGCTGCCCTATGTAAATCTTATCTGAGAGTCTCCTAAGGATACAAAGCCTACACAAAACTTGGTTCAGGAAACCCAGAAAACCATGGTACCTGCCAAATCGAGGAATTTGCACTTGGCATTGTCTCTTTGGGAGCTCCTTTCAGGTTGTTTTGAGCATATGGAAATTAACTGGCTAAACTGTAAATAGAGAGAAGATAAAAATGCCCTGGGTGAAGGGAAGGTGCTTCAGTCCTTCCAGGCTGGACCCTCTGAAGTCATGAAAGGCTAGATTCATTCCTAAGATGCCTCTGAGTCTTTTTTCCACAAATCTGCATGAACCCACACACCCGTCTCTCATCAGTCCAATGGGGGGCATGCCCAAGAGAAGCACTCTCAGCCAGTAAAAGGAATAAAGGAAAAGGAAGAAATAAAGAGAAAGGAAGAAACCAAAGTAGAGAAAGAAGCAAGGACAAAGGACCAAATACAAGGATAGAGACGCACATTTCAGTTCGTGGGTGTCAGCAATATGAGACAAGCAAAATCTAGAGCAAGGCAATCATGTTAGTACTGTAAGAGATTTTGAGAATCTATGGATACAGAGTAAAAACATTACAGAACAATAAATTCTTAGATTATGTTCAGGTTTCCAGAAGAAGAGACTGTAGTTTGTTGTTGTTGTTGTTTTGTTTTGTTTTGTTTTGTTTTGACTCTTTGCTCTTTGGGGGCCTGTCACCCAGCTCCCAAATAAACACACGGAGACTTATTCTTACTTACGAATGCCGTCCTTAGCTTGGCTTATTTCCAACCAGCTTTTATTAAATCATCCTGTCTACCTTTTGCCTCTGGGCTTTTACCTTTTTCTATTCTACATCTCTTTCTTTCCTTCTTCCTCTGTGGCTGGCTGTGTTGCTGGATGGCTGGTTCCTGGCATCCTCCTCTCCTACTCCTCTTCTCTCTAACTTCTCTCTCTTCTCGTTCCTCTATTTACTCTCTCTTCCTGGAAGCCCTGCCTATCCCTCTCCTGCCTAGCTATTGGCTGTTCAGCTCTTTATTAGACCAATCAGGTGTTTTAGGCAGGCACAGTAACACAACTTCACAGAGTTAAACAAACGCAACCCATCTGTGCATCATTAAACAAATATTCCATGGCATAAATGAATGTAACATGTTGTATTTACTACAATGAGAACAGACTACAAATATACAATGAAACCCTCTTCAAGAGTTTTATTGGCTGGGTGGTGGTGGTGGTGGTGGTGGTGGTGGTGGTGGTGGTGGTGGTGCACGCCTTTAATCCCAGCACTCAGGAGGCAGAGGTAGGCGGATCTCTGTGAGTTCAAGGCCAGCCTGGGCTACAGTTCCAGGACAGGCTCCAAAGCTACACAGAGAAACCTTGTCTCAAAAAACCAAAAAAAAAAAAAAAGAGTTTTATTGGCAGAGTCAGAGAAAGGGATAAAGTGGGGGTACAAAGCTCTGTATGGAAGAAACATGAGGAAGAGAGAGTGTGGGATGGGTGGGTCCACTTTTAAAGGTAGCTCAGCACATACATGTGTATAGGGGCTTATGTAACCACACCACACATGGGTGTAGATTACATAAGGCCCTGGGGTAACTAAGCATTTTGCCTGAATGTTGATGGCACATATGTGGCCCTGGGACTCCAGGTGTGGCTGCAGGATGCCAGAAATGAAAAAATAACACATCTTAAAATAGTATTACACAACATGAAACAGTGCATTTAGCCACTTGGGAAAGAACAGGACAAGAGCTGGGGGTACGTACAGGGATGACAAAAACATTTTTCCCATTTTCAATTTCAGTCTATAGAACCTTACGTTGTGATCCATAAGTGCAGGGCCCCTACCTCACAGGAGAACAGACTTTGCCAGATGGTTCCCAAAGGTCTTCCCCTTTAGATTACAAAGAATCAGCCACTTCTCCCTGGGAAATAGCCACAGATAGTGATTCAGTTCAAGCTTGTCCCAACCTGCCTGATGCCATGAATGCCAATACTGAGGAGAATGTTTAGGAGGACAAAGCCACCAACCCATGACAATATTGCTCCTTGAGTCTGGGTCATGGAAAGATTCAAAGGGGAGTGATCTCACTCCTTCCAGCAGGTCTACTTTAGGAGAGATTAGGAGGAAGACACTGTGGTTGGACAACTTACCCATATCTGAGCATCCTGAACTAAATCCCCTGGGGGAAATGCTGCATCACCATGAGACTGTGCTTTTCAAATCCTTAAGATCAAACAGTCCTGTATGCTTTCTGGGTCTACTGCTCCATTTAACCAAGGACTTGTTCAGAGTGTCCTCAGTAACATTCCCTGGCTTCCCTCTGAGTAGTTAAACAGGGTAAAATTTTTACATCAACCCAGGGCTTTACCTGTTATTTAAAACTGGGTTTATAACATTATGTCAGGACCGGCAGCAGTGTAATTTCTACACTGTGGAATTTCTACAACCCCAGACATGCTTCTAGGTACCAATTACAACATTACCCTACCAACAAATTACAAATTACACAGGCCTACCAACAAATTAGTATAGCTGTCTTAAGGGCATGGAGACAGTTGCCCACTAAAAGGAAAAAAGCCTTGTCACTGACTGACATTCACCAGGACCTGGAACACTCGTACACAGATTTTATGGCCCAGCTCTTACAAGTGCAGGGCTCCTTCTAAATGACCCTGAAATCCAAAAGGTGCTTATGAAACAATTGGCTTTTGAAAATGCTAACAACACTTGTCAGAAGGCCCTCAGGAGTTTCTATAAATGCTTGAATGTACAAAAGATGATTAGATTGTATGCCAATATAGGTCCTAGCCACCTTCAAGGTCAGTGGCTCTCTCTCAACTACCCTTAAGGAAGTTGTATGCCCTGGGGGAACAAGTGGTACATGCTATGCGTGTGAAGAAACAGGACATTTTGCCAATAAGAGCTGCCATGGGGATTTCAAATCAAAAACGAAGCAGGTCCTTGTTGATATGGAGTCACAACACGCCCCCACGGTTGGGCATGGTCATGCATGCCCGGCAGGACCTAGTCACTGCCACCTAGTCATTTCCAGGTCAAAACGTCTGCCGTGACCAGGACCCCGTGGCTTTGCGTGGTTGCTTGAAGTGCACAGCACAACCATGTGATCTACACATGTGTGGAATAGCCACATGGGCCTGTGTGCACAGGCGCGGCTCAGCCTTTATAAGCCGGTGCCATGATTCCCGGCCCCACTTCACTCACGTGTCTTTCCACAGGCCTATGCACATCTGTCCCTCTCCCTTATCTTAATAAAACTCTTGTTAGTGGATTTTGTCATGTTTCGTGACTTTTCCTCACAGGGTAAGAGTGCCCCAAAAAAAAAACCAACACTTGTATCTCCTGGATGGTCTGCACAGCCCTATGCCTGAGCTGTCAGAGAGGAATCCACTGGGATAATGAATGCTGTTCACAAACAAATATTAATGGATAACCTCTGGGAAAATTGGGGAAACAGCCTCTGTGGCCTGCCCTGGCCCAACCAAACAGTAGGGGGTATCACCCAATGGAGTCCCAAGAATCAACAGGGCAGACAGATGACCCTCAGCCACCAAAGAGCCATTCATCAGCTCTATCAGGTAACAACATCAGTCAGTGGAAGATCGAATCTCAGTTCCACCAACCAATTTATAGCGACCCCTAATATGGGGACCCAAGCCATCCCTACAGGAGTGTATGGGCCTTGTTGCCAGGCATAGCAGGACCTGGGGTGGGGGTGGGGTATACTGACTGCTGCCACTGCTTTGGTGGAGAAACAGTTACAGGCTGGGTACATAGAATGGCCCAGTGTCCGTCTCTCTCAACCTGTGGGTCAGGATGTAGCTCTCGGCTCCTGCTCCAGTGTCATGTGTACCACCATGCTCCCCACCAGGACCATAATGGACTAAACCTCTGAAACTGTAAGCCAGCCCTTCCAGGAAAGGGTCAAAAGCCATCTTCATTCCAATATCTATGTACAATCAGAGAGAACACTGTGTTCTCTCAAAAGCTAGAAATTTGCAAGAAATGTCTCAAAACTCTTTGTGATTATCAAAAACTAGTGGATGACATTAATTGGTCCAGACTCCCACTGAACCTTACCACCCAGGAACGTTTCTTCTCTTTTTCCAAATTTTAGAAGGAGACACCAACCCCTTTTCTCCACATCATCTTACTTCCCAGGCTAGTTTGGCTCTAATTGCAGTGTAAGTGGCTATGGCCCATAGTCTAGTCAGAGGTGGGACTTGCCTGGCCTCTTTCATTAGCCATCCTAAAATCGCCCGTGACCCTTACTGAGATAATCTGCAATAGCAAGACATTTGGGGACATTCCCCCTCCATGGTACTTAACTCTTACTAGGACTGTGTGTGTGTGTCAAAATTAGCCTCCAGGGAGCACAAATGCATTATACAAATGCTAGGTAAAATATCACTGGCTTACCCCGGCCAGTTTGATTCTCATCTTCTAACATGCTGTACTTTGCATCCACTAATGGGCTTATTTTTCCCAAAATCATACAATCTCAATCCCTTGCTTCAGCTAACACTGTCTACACAGATGGTTCTAGCAACCTCATAGTTGCTTAACCACTCTTCCCCCAGGTTCTAAAATAAAATGCATATCCCATACCTCAGGTTAATGAGCAGAACTCTTTGCTGTTTTCACTGTTTTTAGAAGATTTTTGCCTTTTCTCCTATCAATATTTACAGTGACAGCCCCTATGTAGTAAGAGTAGTGCAAGCCTTGGAGATAGCCTATATTTGTTGGACCCATGATCAACAGTGATACCATCTTTTCCACAGGACTCAGGAACTCTTGAATCACCACCAGAGTTCTTGATACATTGGTCATATTAATTTGCACTCAGGTCTCCCTGATCACTGGCTGACAGTAATACATAAGACAATACCTTTGCCTTGAGGTCTCTGCTTCCCTGCCACTATGCAGTCCACATTAATACAAGCTCACAATTGCCATGCTTGCTCTGTACCATCAAAATGTCTCTTCTTTCATGCGAGGAGTTTTCCTTCTCCTGAGAACAGGCTAGGCAAAGAGTTAAGCAATGCACCCACTGTTGTTGTGTCCACAGAGCCTCAAAACAGACAGTGCTCATGCTTTAACTCTTGTGCATTTCAAAACTTTCATGCCCAACATAAAATAGTTCATGACACAGAAATTCCTTACAACCCACAGGGAAAGACTAGTGGAGAAATAGACCATGGATGTTTCAAACAATAATTAGAAAAGATAAAAATGGGAAGAATTCTCTACTCCTACCAGTTCTTTAAACGAGGCCTTATTTACACTATATTTCTTAAACCATACAGAGGATGATGTCACTGCTTCAGAACAACACTGGCTGTCAAGGAACAAGGGGCAAACTTATGAAGAAAAATGGTCTGGCTCATTCCCCATGCAATTGTTGGAGTGAGGGTACGTTTTTTGTGTTTTTCCTGAAGGTTCGCAACAGCCACTTAGGGTACCTTCAAAGTCCATAAATATTCATGGATCCAGTGAAGAGGTTGAGAGCGGAGTCCACAAGGGAGCCTAAAGGGTGGCCATTGACGCTCTCAGAGCAGTCTCAGAGGAGGAGGCTTCCAGCAAGAACTACAAGAAAGATATTGTCACCAACAAATGGTGGAG